>ML883178.1:12323-27318 GCA_009831015.1 Picea engelmannii | reverse complement strand
ATAAGTGATATTTGGAGAAGGGATGAGAAGCATGAAACCTATGATCTCATAGGAAACACACAGTGAAGTGGAGGCTAATCAGTGAAGCTATCGTCATTCCGATCATGGAGCTTTTGAGCAAGGGTTAGACAAGGAGAACTTGACGAAACTGCTACATTCCATCTATGGTTGTAAGTAACGTTTTGTCCTCATTTATGTAATATGCTCGGCCTGTTTCTTTCTAATTTGTGTTTGACATTACATGAATTTGTCTCTAAGTAGATAGGTCTGCTTCGAACTAATCTCGATAGAATAGGAAGTGGTTGTACTTTGTTTGTCTACAGGGCTTATCGAGGAGCTCAAGATTGGAGTTCAACTCGGAGCGTGCAGGGACAAACACCGGTAAAAGGTATGTCTTTCCTCCTTCCTCTTCATGCATTAGTTTGTGTAGACCTAAAAGGAAGTCAGTGACCATGATAAGCACTTTCTATCTTAGAGTTCAGAGTCTAGCTCTTTGAGGAGATCTACCTGTCCGCAGGAAGATTTTCCTTCAACAGTAAGAAGCATATTGTTGAGGTACGAGAGGATAGTGATGATGAGGCATGTGAGGATGGGTCGATTGAGGCTTATCTGGGGCAGTCCGATGATGATAGTGACTCTGGCACAGAGGCTAGTGATAGTGACTCTACCTCAGAGGATAGTGATGATGACTCTTGCACAGAGGCTAGTGATGCTTGCACGCTTGAGGATGATGACCTTTGTGAAGGATGATGACCTTTGTGTAGTGGATAGGCAACTGGATGGACAGGACGATGGCACCAGTATCTTAGCAGACATGTCACATACCATTGATGACATTACGCCTCAGCAGAGTGGTGACACTAGTGAGGATTCACATGTGTTAACACCTAGAGATGATGAGCTTCCTATGGGGGTCGTGACACATCTGTCACCTGTTGAGACACCCATGATAGCCACGTCACATGAGGAGATCAGTGGCACGTCAGGTATGATGGATGAGCCTAGTGTGAGGGATGCACACCATGGACAGGTAGACCCACAGATCCAGGAGGAGGTACAAGACGTACCGGCAGTTGACCTTACACCTACAGATCAGCCCGAGGAGATGGAGTCACAGCGATTGGAGACTCCATTGGTTGAGCAAATTATAGAGGCTAACAGGTTGATGGAGCACTTACTTCTAGGATCGGCCTGCAGTGATGAGGATGCACTCTTTAGCCGTCAGGATGATCATAGCATGTGTTTGGATACATCTATATGGGATCCAGGCACAGATAATAGTAGCAAGTTGAGTGCACGGGAGGATACAACCACTCACACCGGATACAGTATGATTCAGAGGGAGCTAGCAGTTGAGAATGATGTGCAGTTACGTATGGACAGACCCAGTAGCACCGTAGACAGTGGACAGTTGAGCACGTCATCGTGTGCAGAGGATGTTTTTGGGGATTCTGGAGCTGGCACTAGCAGGATCGACGCTAGCAGTGAGGGGTCTGAGGTGGCACCTCAGTGTTAGCAACATTTCTTGTCTTTGGTATCGTGATACACAGGTCTGCAGGTTGCCCGAGGAGCGCCCAAGCGCAGCACATAGAAGAAGTCCTTTAAGGACTTAAAATCAAGCGAGCGAGCAGTTCAGTCTTCAGCGGAAGGGTTTCAGCGACAGAGCAGAACAGCGGTTGATGGGAAATCACAGGATGACCAAGTCGCATCAAGCATAGCGCTAAAAGTTCTAAGCGCAGTGTTGTTTCGCGAGCTCGGGGTTCGTAAGTTCAAAAGGCAGACCATGTCCCTTTGGTTGCGCGAGATTCCGAGTTACGAAAAAGTGTCCGGATGGAGGTCAACCGTCGCTGACTATCACGCCTCGGGACTTCGCAAAGGAAGAAGGCCAAAGTCCGATAGTCCAACTCGCGAGGTCCCGAGTGGAGAAAGGCGCGAGTACTTGGGCCTTAGCCAACGGTTACATGCAAAAAGCGTCGATTAGAAAGGGGGCCCGACCCATATCGCCATCTCGGCGATCGGGAGTTTAGAAAGAGGGACCGAGGGTCTTTGACCCACGAACTCGCGAATTGCGAAAGGGAAAAGAACTTTTAAAGTTTGGGCCCACAGTATCAAAGGGGTAATCTCAGTCGTCCATTCGAAGCGGACACCTGGCGCACGATTAAGCCCTCGCCTTTTCGCTCATCGCGGTTTCAACGCACAAAAACCAGTTCCCTCATGTCCCGACAGGTGAAGTAGCGAGAGCATTCAGGACTCGGGGCCCACCGCAGCCTTGGATGAGTTTAGAACCGTCGGATTTGAAGGGCGCGTGGCACCAAATCAAACTGTCTCGGCATATCGCTCGTCGCGATTTCGAGGAGCAAGGAGCAGCCCCTATATACTCGCGAACGCTGAAAAGTGCCATGGGAGTAGGCACACGGTCACAGCCCGTGGGCACTTGGAAAAGGGGGAACTGCGTGATGGAGGCCGAAGCGTCGACTTCAGTCACAGAGAGGCCCGCCACGACCTCCAGTTGTCGTCGAACCCGACCTCAATCCTGGTCTTCGCCCGCAGTAAATGAAAGCAAGAAGGGGTGGTTGAAACCTCTCTTCGTTCATTAATTGTGAAGTATGGAGGGTCTGGTAAGCGGTCCGCTCGAGAGGGTCCTGTGTACCCTTTCTTTCAGAAAATCCATGCCGAGTCCTCGACTAGCCGGAGGAGGCCTGCACACGCTAATTCGGCATTTACTGATTCAGCTACTCCCCCTGCGGGAGCCATGCGCAGTTAAGATGGTGTCCGACAAAGAATATCAGTATGAGTTTGACTGAAAAGACACCAAGCCTTGGGCGACTAGGCACGCCTCTGTTAGGCGTTTTTTTCTCTGAGTATATAAACTCAGTCTTTGTATTTTGTAAGGCATCGATGGTAGAGCGAAGCTCCCGATTGTAAAGTTTTAACAGATATCTTAGCTCTGGTTATGCATCTGTATGTAAGATTTCTTGTTTAATTGCAGACAGTCTTTCTTTTCCCGTCTAAGTTTTCATCTTACACTACGAGAGTTCGTGATCGACTGATTCGCACGAATTGTGGCATTTATGTTATGATAAAGGATTTATTGTGGCATTATTGTTCTCTCTGGTTTTCTGCGTTTGAGCGTAAGAAGATCTTGCGTTTAGATGTTTTCTTCCACAGTCTGTTAGGAACCTGATGTTTGCAACAGGCCTTTGCATCTCTCTGACAGAAGTCTTCCCCATACTCACCCTTACTACAACTCACTGTCTATAGTTACCTAAGACCTCACTCGCTCATGCATGCCTAGCCTAGTTTTAGAGTTGGAACCACATCGTTTGAGTTAATCTCCATTTGATCACCAATTAAACAAATCGTGACATTAAACTGATGGGTGTCGAGCTCTGCTCCTGCAAGCAATCCAGGAGTGACTTCCGACGCTAACATTTCTGGCGTCGTTGCCAGGGACGAAACTGAAGATTTTCCCTGGGAAGAACGACATTGAGCCTCTAAATCCGAAAGTGCATTGGATTATCGGAGCCTTTCAAGATTGTTAATTTGCACCTGGCGACTCCATTGTGACGACTCCGCTGGGGAGAACCTGCTCTGTTAATTGTGGCTTTCAGAGGCAGGCATACGCGGTCTCATCCACAGCTGCCTCTAGCTACGCCCAAAGCAAATCCAGAGGCGGTGCTCAGAAAGGGAAAGGCCTCTGAAGGAGAAACTTCTATCGCCGAACCAGGTAATCCGCTATCCCCTTCTGTAGAAACTCCATTTTCTTCTCCTCAGCTTCCCAGTAAACCGTTTTCTGAAGTTTCCCGCTTCCTAAATTTCGGGAGTGTTCCTGTTGAGTTTTCCCCTCCTGATCTGAGATTGGAGGGAGAAATCCTTGTCACTCCCCTCTCCTTTGAATCTGTTTATCGGCGAAGACCCATGACTGCAGCAGACTTTCCTACTCCTGCACGAAGAGGAGTACCCGCCGACTTGAGTTCGTTAGCCTCCGCCTTAAATCCTCTCTTGTTCTCCACTCCACTTCGGGACTCATTCCCAGCAGCCCCTTCGCGAACTCCTTCTCCTCCGAGCTCTCCTCCACCCAATATCCCTATGGCTGGTGCTAATCCCCCTCCGAATAGAATGGACGCCATTGTCGCTGCCAGATATGCTCCCTTAATCCTACCCCATCCTGTGAATCCTCTTCCTGTTGGGGATTACTTGAAATACATGCCCAAGTTCACTGGGGAAGGAGACGTAATTGCCGAAGAGCACCTGGCTGCTTTTTACAGTTACACAGACAACCTCAATATTGAAAATGAAGATGTCTGGATGAGAGTCTTCGTCCAGAGCCTGGACGGAGAGGTGAGGAAATGGTTTAGAGGATTGACCCCCAGATCTATTGCTGGAATTGAAGCCCTGGATATTGTTTTCCTGAGGCAGTGGGGAGACAGGAAAGATTTCATGTATTACATGACAGAGTTTGGGTCTCTGAAGAAAATGGAAGGAGAGTTTGTCTCTGACTTCTCCAAAAGATTCAATAAAATGTATAATAAGATTCCTGCAGAGATAAAGCCCTCAGAAGCTTCTGCCCAAATTTCCTATGCCGGTGCATTTGACCCTGATTTCTGCCTTTTGTTGAGAGAAAGAAGAGCCACCTCCTTGGCTCAAATGCAAGATGCGGCCATAGAAGTGGAATCTAATGTACTAGCAGCTGACAGACTGAGGAGTAAGGCCAGTGCAGACAGGAGAAGGGGAAGATCGGAAACCTCAACTTCCGACCCAGCGGTGCCCCACCCTCAAGTGGACGAACTGACTAAGATGGTGAAGTCTCTGTCCGCAGAGATGGATAGAATGAGGGTGGAGGGGAGACAAGCATATAAAGGCCCTCAGATCGCCGAAAATAAAGGAGGATTCAGGAGGCCAAATAATTTTACTCCCCCGAATATGCAAAGAGAAAAGGGAAGAGACAGAGAAGACCAGAAGATTCAGGCCCCCTTTCAAAACAATTTCGTGGCTGAGGGGGAAGAAAGAGAAGCGAACGAGCTCGATCCTGAAATCCATTGCTTCGGAGATACTCCTTTTCCTCACCTCACTCAATCAGCATATGAGGAATCTCTCATGGACAGTCAGTTGAATGAACTAAGCAGGGGAGACAAAGTTAGCGGCGGCCGAGGCAGGTACAACCTGAGGTCCGATAAAAAGACAGCAGCGCCTGATATTCCTGAGCAGTCCACTAGAACAGAAAAACCTGCTAATGCAGTAGCCGACAATCATGGAGGTAAGGAGGCTAAACCCCTCTCTCCCACTTTCCACAATCCTGTTCCTGAAATAAGAGAAATTCCAAAGCTTACATCTTCTTTTAATTTTGAGCATGAGATTCAAAAGATCAGAATCCCGGTGCCCCTCACCGAGATGATTAAACACAGAGAATTTAAAAAGCACTTCTCTGAGCTTTTACAGTCTAAAGCCTCATGCCTTCCCACAGACTCCATAAACCTCCAAGACGAAAAGCCAGCAGTTGTCCTAGGTCCCATGGTGGAAGATAGAGATGATTCATCCCCTCCCTTCTACACATCCCTGAACATACATGATAAGGTGCTGCACAACTGCTTGATGGATTCAGGAGCTTCTCACAACCTCATGCCCAAGACTGTCATGGAAGAGTTAGGACTAGAAGTCACCCGAGCCTATCATGACCTCTATTCCTTTGACTCCAGGAGAGTTCAGTGTCTTGGAGTTATCAAAGACCTGGTTGTGACCTTGTTTCAACTTCCCATGAAAAGTGTGGTCATGGATATCGTAGTAGCTGATGTCCCCCCCAAGTTCGGTATGCTATTGTCAAGATCTTGGATAAAAAGACTGGGGGGAACCTTGCAGATGGACCTCACCTATGCTACTATCCCGGTGTTTGGGGGAGAACATAGAAGGCTATATAGGGAAGCCCAGTTGGCCTATATAATCAGTGATGAAGCCAATCCCACCAACCATCCGATTTTCGCCTTAGACATTGATTTAGGCTCTAGTTTACTCCAACTCACTCATGCTCCCGAGCCCCCTCTTGAACTCAGAAAGCAGCCCACCTCTCCTCACGAACTTCCTCCTTCCATCACCCCCGTTTGGAAAATGTTTTTTGATGGAGCCTGTTCCAGGGAAGGCGCTGGTGCTGGGGTGTTTTTTGTGTCACCTGCTCAAGAAACCGTATCTCTGTCATACAAATTAGAATTTGAAACCACCAACAATGTGGCAGAGTATGAAGCCCTTGTCCTAGGATTAAGAGCTGCAAGGGAAATGGCAATTCAGGAGGTAGCAGTGTTCGAAGATGCAGAGTTGGTGGTCCAACAGATCAGAAGCGCTTATCAAGCCAAGCATCCTCGACTTAGAAATTACAGGAATGAAGCGTGGGACCTAATTGACAATTTCTTCTCAGCCTTCAATATCTCTTTTATTCCAAGGGAGGATAATGCTATGGCCGATTCTTTAGCTGTCTCAGCCAGTTTGCTCAAAGTTCCTCTGCCGCCTATGGTTAACTCCGATGTTGAGATAAAATATAGGCCCTCTGTACCAGACAATGTCAAGCATTGGAAGGTATTCGAGGATGATCTGGAAATTGAAAGATTTCTTCAAGTGGTTGATGAATTTTCTGCATTGCACATTGATCAGGATCCTGATACAGAGGAAAGCCCTCACCCTGAGGTGTTTTTAAATAAAATTGCAGACCACCAGATCATTCAGCTACCAAGCAATCATATTCTGAGGGGACTAATTCCTTTAGAAAGATTGTTCGATGGGAATGATGTGGCAGTAAAGGGCAGGGTTTCAGATAAAGATGCTGATACAGCCGAGTGCAACATTGGCACACCGGAGGAGCCTAAGTTTGTCAAGCTGTCAAACAACTTGACCGCAGAACAGAGGGCCGAATATACTGAGTTGTTGAAAGAATTCGTTGATGTGTTTGCATGGACCTACGAAGACCTCAAGACGTATGACACATCTGTCATTGAACACAAGATCCCATTAAAGGAAGGAGCTAAGCCGTTCAGGCAGAAGCTAAGACAGATAAATCCCATGTTGCTGCCTGTCATGGAGAAAGAAGTAAAGAAGTTGTTGGAGGCCCAGATCATCGTCCCCTTGAGATATTCCGATTGGGTGGCCAATTTGGTTCCGATAAGGAAGAAAAGCGGAGAGATCAGGCTCTGTGTCGACTTCAGGAACCTGAACAGGAGCTCAAAGAAGGACAATTACCCCCTACCCAAGATGGAACACATCTTGCAGAGGGTAACCGGAGCATCTAGGATCTCTATGATCGATGGTTTCTTTGGCTATAATCAGATATCGGTCATGCCTGAAGACAGAGAAAAGACAGCCTTCACCACTCCTTGGGGGACATTCATGTATGCCAAAATGCCATTTGGACTGATGAATGCAGGAGCGACGTTTCAGCGAGCCATGGACATAGCCTTCATTGGAGAAAAAGATCGGTTCGTGGTGATCTATCTGGATGACATCACAGTTTTCTCGAGGTCCGACAAAGAGCACTGCAGTCACCTGAGGAAAGACTTCTCAAAGTGTCGAAGATTCGGCCTCTCCCTGAACCCCAAGAAATCTTTGTTTGCTATGGAGGGGAAGCTACTAGGCCATATAGTATCAGTAGAAGGAGTGAGGATTGACCCTAGCAGAATGGAGGCCATCCAGACCTTGTCGCTTCCCAGGTCGAAGAAGGAAGTTCAATCTTTTTGGGGGAGGATCAATTTTCTGAGGAGATTCGTCTCGAATTTCGCTGAGCTGGTGAAACACATCATAGCCATGCTCAAGAAGGGAAATGAAGTAAAATGGACCGTTGAACCCAGGGAATCTTTTGTCCAGATAAAAAGGGCATTAACTGAGGCACCAGTGCTGATCAGCCCGGACTATTCGAAAGATTTCCTGATTTTCTCCTTCGCTTCTTTTGATACAATAGCGACGGTCTTGTTGCAGAGAAATGAAGAGGGGCGAGAGCAGCCCATTGCCTTCTTCAGCAAGGCGTTAAGAGATGCAGAGGTTAGATATGAAATCATGGAGAAGCAGGCCTATGCCTTAGTAAAAGCTCTCAAATTTTTCAGGGTCTATGTCCTGCACTCAAAGGTGATTGCATACGTTCCTTCAGCCTCAGTGAAGGACATCCTTGTACAGCCTGACATTGATGGGAAGAGGAGTAAATGGATAGCCAAGATCCTGGAATTTGACCTGGAAATAAGGCCTACCAAATTGATCAAAGGTCAAGGCTTAGCCAAGCTGTTGGCTGAAGCCAATTGTCAAGCTTTGGGGGTAAATTTCATGAACAAATGCTCAGGAATTCAACAGGGTCAGCTGTCTGAAACAGACCCTCAAAGAGAGCCCCCATTGGCTCGATGTCCATGGTATAAGGATGTCATATATTTTCTGCAGGAATTGCGCCCCCCAGATGGCCTGCAAAGAAACAAAGCAAGAGCTCTTAAGCTCAAGGCAGTCAGGTACTGCCTTATTGATCAAACTCTATACAGGAAAGACCCCCTGGGGGTGCTTTTGAAATGCATGGATCCACAAGAGGCCGACAGAATCATGGTCGAGTTTCACAGCAGCCTATGTGGAGGGCACCATTCCTGGAAGACTACAGCCCACAAAATTCTCAGAGTCGGATACTACTGGCCCACCTTGTTCGCTGATGTCCATAGAGGAGTTAGAGCCTGTATCACATGCCAAAGATTTTCAGGAAAGCAACAGCTCAAGTCTCTGCCTCTGCAGCCTGTGGTTGTTTCGGGACCTTTCCAGCAATGGGGCCTGGATTTTATTGGAGAAATCCACCCTGCTTCCAGTGGGCAGCACAGATGGATCTAGACGGCCACGGATTTCTTAACTAAGTGGATAGAAGCCATCCCTACCAAGAGCGCTTCCCACAAGGTAATCATTGGGTTCCTGGAGGACCTCATCACAAGGTTCGGCTGCCCAAGTAAGATTGTCACTGATAACGCAGCCGCTTTCGGGTTTGAGCCATTAGCCAAGTTTTGTGAGCAGTTCGGGATCAAACTGATTCACTCCACCCCATATTATCCACAGGGCAATGGTTTAGCAGAGTCCTCCAACAAAAGTCTAATAAGGATCATCAAAAGACTGTTGGAAGACAACAAAAGGGCTTGGAACTCGAAGCTGAAATTCGCTCTATGGGCTGATCGGGTGACCACAAAGAGATCTATAGGCACCTCTCCTTTCCAATTGGTGTACGGAGCGGAAGCGGTCTTTCCTTCTCAGCTGGCCATTCCCGTAGCGAAATTCTTCCAGGACTACCAAGAAGAGCCCAATGACATGATCAGAAGAATTCATCAGCTGGTGGAAGTCCAGCAGGTCAGAGAGCAGGTAATGGAAAGAATTCAGGATCATCAGCAGAGGATCAAGCAGGTTTTCGATAAGAAAGCCAAGAAGGAGGAGTTCCAGATAGGAGACCTGGTACTGAAGTGGGATGCTCCTAAGCAAGACAAGAGCAAGCACAGCAAATTTGAAGCCCTATGGATTGGGCCTTTCAGAATCTCTGAAGTCTTCTCAAATAACACATATCGGCTACGAGATTTGGAAGGCGAAGAAGTTTTCAGCAGCCCAGTAAATGGGCATTTTCTTAAAAAATGTTTTGCCTGAGCCTTCGATGGCTCCTGTATTCTGTAAATATTGTCTTTTCTGTTCTTCGTTTTTTACTTTTATTGTTTCGGCTTAGTAAATGACTCCATAGCCCAACAGCAAGGCACTGGAACTGCAAAATGAGTCCTTAGAGCATCACAGGGACGACTCTATCCCCCATGGAGCCTAATGTTAGCAACATTTCTTGTCTTTGGTATCGGGATACACAGGTCTGCAGGTTGCCCGAGGAGCACCCAAGCGCAGCACATAGAAGAAGTCCTTTTCGGACTTAAAATCAAGCGAGCGAGCAGTTCAGTCTTCAGCGGAAGGGTTTCAGCGACAGAGCGGAACAGCGGTTGATGGGAAATCGTAGGATGACCAAGTCGCATCAAGCATAGCGCTAAAAGTTCTAAGCGCAGTGTTGTTTCGCGAGCTCGGGGTTCGTAAGTTCAAAAGGCAGACCATGTCCCTTTGGTTGCACGAGATTCCGAGTTACGAAAAAGTGTCCGGATGGAGGTCAACCGTCGCTGACTATCACGCCTCGGGACTTCGCATAGGAAGAAGGCCAAAGTCCGATAGTCCAACTCGCGAGGTCCCGAGTGGAGAAAGGCACGAGTACTTGGGCCTTAGCCAACGGTTACATGCAGAAAGCGCCGATCAGAAAGGGGGCCCGACCCGTATCGCCATCTCGGCGATCGAGAGTTTAGAAAGAGGGACCGAGGGTCTTTGACCCACGAGCTCGCGAATTGCGAAAGGGAAAAGAACTTTTAAAGTTTGGGCCCACAGTATCAAAGGGGTAATCTCAGCCGTCCATTCGAAGCGGACACCTGGCGCACGATTAAGCCCTCGCCTTTTCGCTCATCGCGGTTTCAATGCACAAAAACCAGTTCCCTCATGTCCCGACAGGCGAAGTAGCGAGAGCATTCAGGACTCGGGGCCCACCGCAGTCTCGGATGAGTTTAGAACCGTCGGATTTGAAGGGCGCGTGGCACCAGATCAAGTTGTCTCGGCATATCGCTCGTCGCGATTTCGAGGAGCAAGGAGCAGCCCCTATATACTTGCGAATGCCGAAAAGCGCCATGGGAGTAAGCACACGGTCACAGCCCGTTGGCACTTGGAAAAGGGGGAACTGCGTGATGGAGGCCGAAGCGCCGAATTCAGTCACAGAGAGGCCCGCCACGACCTCCAGTTGTCGTCGGACCCAACCTCAATCCTGGTCTTCGCCCGCAGTAAATGAAAGCAAGAAGGGGTAGTTGAAACCTCTCTTCGTTCATTAATTGTGAAGTATGGAGGGTCTAGTAAGTGGTCCGCTCAAGAGGGTCCTGTGTACCCTTTCTTTCAGAAAAGCCATGCCGAGTCCTCGACTAGCCGGAGGAGGCCTGCACACACTAATTCGACATTTACTGATTCAGCTACTCCCCCTGCGGGAGCCATGTGCAGTTAAGATGGTGTCTGACAAAGAATATCAGTATGAGTTTGACTGAAAAGACACCAAGCCTTGGGCAACTGGGCACGCCTCTGTTAGGCATTTTTTTCTCTGAGTATATAAACTCAGTCTTTGTATTTTGTAAGGCATCAATGGTAGAGCGAAGCTCACAATTGTAAAGTTTTAACAGATATCTTAGCTCTGGTTATGCATCTGTATGTAAGATTTCTTGTTTAATTGTAGACAATCTTTCTTTTCCCGTCTAAGTTTTCATCTTACACTACGAGAGTTCGTGATCGACTGATTCGCACGAATTGTGGCATTTATGTTATGATAAAGGATTTATTGTGGCATTATTGTTCTCTCTGGTTTTCTGCGTTTGAGCGTAAGAAGATCTTGCGTTTAGATGTTTTCTTCCACAGTCTGTTAGGAACCTGATGTTTGCAACAAGCCTTTGCATCTCTCTGACACATGTCTTCCCCCTACTCACCCTTACTACAACTCACTGTCTGTAGTTACCTAAGACCTCACTCGCTCATGCATGCCTAGCCTAGTTTCAGAGTTGGAACCACATCGTTTGAGTTATTCTCCATTTGATCACCCAATTAAACAAATCGTGACATTAAACTGATGGGTGTCGGGCTCTGCTCCTGCAAGCAATCCAGGAGTGACTTCCGACGCTAACACTCAGTATGACCATGATCAGGAGTCACACTACTCAGTGGCACAGTTGAGAGTTAGTGAGGATATGATCAGGGCAGCCACTAGACGTACTGATGATATGCATGTAGTGATGGCAGATTACTGCTGGAGAGCATCAGTGGCACATGGTAGTTAAGACGAGGAGATTGCCATGGAGGATTTACATACTCTCAGGGAGAGGGTATCTGTGATGAGGACCGATCACCAGCAGTTGTTGATTGGCCAGGACTACCTATTGAGGATTAGTGATACATATCATGAGGCTCTGAGGGAGCAAGAGCTGGAGATGGACTGGCTCACTCAAGAGTTGGAGAGCACTCAAGGATTCTTGAGAGGCACACAGACAACCCTTCAAGAATCAGAGTCTAGATCAGATGGGTCTCTTGAGGAGATCCATCAGAGATCCACATCATCTATCTTAGTGGACACTCATATGTATCAGTCAGTCACGTTGACAGAGGATGTTGATGATTGAGCAGAGGAGCACCAGTTGATGGGGGACACTCCCATTTGTGTCTTGGGAGTGGTTGATCTCCATATAGAGGTTGATCCAGCCGTACGCCTAGGATCCGTGATGCAGCATGAGTTTGCGGGAGATGACTTGAGTATGCCGGAGCATACCGTGATGAGTGATAGCTCACAGAGAGATGCCGAGATATATGGTGGCATTCGGAGGGGTATAGTGCCTTGCAAGGAGGAGACACACTCAGGAGAGTATGGAGACGTCACTCCTCTGCAGCAGCACATAGTTGTGGGAGATCACCTTCACCATTTGAGCAGTTGCATGGTAGATGAGAGATGGAGGTTGGTTGACCAGCAATCGGAGGGGTTACTTCCGGTTGTACTGGATGGTGGTGAATCAGTGATGACCACAGGAGAGCATCTTTGATGGATTCCGATGGACAAGCTTCTGGTCGAATCCTGGGGATTGACCAAAGCCTGTGATGCCTTCCAGTCCTACAGTCAACTGCAGATGTCTCTATTAGCCTGTCCTGATACTTTTATCATAGACATCAGCATGAGGAGGGATAGGCCGTGGCTGGGGGCATGGAGAGTGAGTAGCCCGAGACTACATGACATGAGTACTTTTACGGCATACAACAGGTCAGAGGTGAACCGTGTTAGACAGACAGTTGAGACTTGATGTGTGATGGTGAGCATCATAGACCAAGAGATGACAGATGAGCGTCGAGGGCTTCCGACAGTGATCAGACCAGCACAGGAGCAGCTAGCAGAGATTGGAAGTGATAAACTTCCAAGTTTGCCATGGGATTCGGGAGTACACTTGGTTAGCAGGATGTCTCACTACTTGATGACTCAAGTGGCACCAGAGAGCCACACACTCCACCTCGAGTTGGTTCGGAGGGAGCCTGCAGGTACTTGTCCTATGGGGCGAGACCTTTCCTCCCTCGTGATCATCATGATAGGGCATGGATATGTTTGGACAGGTACTTCTTCTACAGAGGTGTCTAGGCCGATACAGTTTCTGGGCAGCAGGTTCAGTGGTCACAGGTATTTCATCTTGAGGATCCAGGCGAGGAGGATCCAGTATGTATGCAGGGGACAGACAATCGTGGTCAGAGTAGTGCAGTGTCGGCATGATGCTCTTCGACAGAGGTTAGCATGGGACCCAGGGATTGAAGGATTGAGCAGTTCATTGACTGACAGGGGAGAGTGGACCATTGTAGGGGAAAGTTATTCTAACTTTCCATTCAACTTCAGTGTTGAGAGGAGCGCACCGCTTGCGGGCGTCTCACGGAGGTCTTGCAGTACCTCATTCTGGCATCAGTATGTGCAGTTGATGGAAGTCGTGTGGATCTTGGTAGAGACTAGGAGGATGGACTCACTCCGGGATGAGGCCATGTGTCAGGTACAGGAGACTCATGGAGTTGGTGTATTTCAGGATTATGTATCCCAGGGGCTAGCAGTTCATGACTTGATATGGGACCCAAGGGGCAGCATGTGTGATTGTTCATCTTCTAATGGGTTCTACTATGCAGCCCACAGGTGGACATGGGATCCTGGTATTTAAAATTTAAATAAAGGTCAGATCTAAAGTTGTTGATTCTATATCGGTGTTCTTTGCTTGTATCTTGTCATTTTCTTATGCTATATGTTTAGATCTATATCTCCATGCTATGATCTTTTAAGTACAAACTCTAAATGCACAACTTGATGAAGCAAACCTGCAAAACACATTGAAACAACAAATAAACAGTTAAACAACCCTTAGTTCCGAGCAAAAATTGGCTTGGGAACATTACACGCTTGTTCTTGAGTTACCACATTCTTAGGTGCTATTTTTCCCAATCCCCCTTTATCTTCCATCTTACTAGTCCACTTATCATATTTGCAAGCTCCCTTTTTATAACGTTTCAAGTTATAGCATTTCTATTTGGGACTGGGGTGAGCACTGAAAAGGTAGATCATAGAGCTCAAGTTTGGAATGGATTTTGGGAGTCCTTTGCTATCATTCCTTTCTTTCTTTAGCATCATTTTCTTATTCTTTTAGTAACAGTTGTGAATCAACCTCTGGGCCTTCAACCCCTCTTCTCATGAGAGAATGGACTATGACCTATTACCTAAGTTTAGTACACTATGAGAGGCTCCAAGATGGAAAGTGTTAAGTATGGTGGGGAACGGAACGTTACCCTTGTGAGGGCCCCCCAGTAGTACCCCCCTTTCCCTGGGCGGTAACAACACGAAACTAGGGCATAGAAGCTGACCACCAAGGTGAAACAAGGCAACTGACACAATTTTCCAAGTCAGTGATCCATTATCCAACTTCAACCAAATATCCTCATCTACATGCCCAACAAATTAAGAACAACACTTTGCATGAAATAAGGACTAACATACCTCATGGTGACGATGACTTACCATCTCCCATACTCTGGGTTGCCTAGATGTGATGAGCCTTGGTTGACATGTAGCTGTAAAGGTGAATGAGGGGGGTTGTTGGGCTTCCATTTGTGGACATGTTGATCATCATCATGGTCGAAATCATGTTTTCCTCTAGTTACCCCTAGGCATGGGGGGGTAACAGGTTTGCTCCCCTCTCATTGGTATTTGGCACTGTCTGCGAATCTCTGTTTTGTTTACCATCTAGCTAAGTCACCTGACACGAAGACACGGGAATACGAGTATTTGATACGGACACGGCGACCCTCGAAATTAGGACACGGGGGACACGATATATATATATATATATATATATATATATATATATATATATATATATATATATATATATATATATATATA
>WSFP011489772.1:0-14995 GCA_009831015.1 Picea engelmannii | reverse complement strand
AAGGAAATTTGGTTGTATGTTCTACTTTTACTTAATATAATATGGTGACATGTTTCTTTCCCATAAAATCATTAGCATTTTATTACATGACTCCTTGATCACATGTTTAGGTTTTCATTGAATCTATTATTGTTGCTTTCACTTTGGTTGGTTTGTGTCATTATAGATCTGATCTCACAAGAGAATTGGAGCAAAGAAGGGACAACAAAAACATAAGGAAGCGATATCTAAAGGTATGTCATCTATTCCTTCTTTGGTAGTAAATTCAATGATTGTAACTTAGGGAAAGCACCATGTCTTGTCTTGTTTTGTTCTAGATCCAGGTGGATCTAGGGAGATTATTTTATGTCCACATTCATCGATTTATCCAATAACAAGGGGTCCTTTAGGGCACCCTTATGTCTTTGAACAACCCCCCATTCGGATTCAGCTCGGATTTGAGGGTCAAATCAAGTTGGGAGTTGGTCCAAAACTGGGTGAGGGTCCGACAAGAACCATAAATATGTCGTTCACAGGAGTGCACATATTTTATTGTACATAGTCATGCATATGGTGCATTGTGTGCTCTATAGGCTTATTTGGCCCATGCACTATGCGCGCGCTTCTTTTAGTGTTTTAGCGCATGTCAATTTTTTGACAAGTTGTATAGTTTTTGCCTCTTGGAAATGCATTTTTGGTGTTGTAGGTGAACTAATAGGTGTTTGGAGATGTTATATTCTTGTAACCATTTGCATGTAATGTTGCAAACATAATGTCAATGATAACAACATGTACAAATGAGGTGGCATTATGGGCCCACCAACCATATATAGCCACTTTTTCCAAACTTCCACACTCTTTTACAGGAGCCCATAGCCTCCATTTTTCAATATGTTCTTAGCCACAGGATCATGGTCCCACCATCTACACATTCACATTCCCCAGGTCATCATCTACACTTGTCCCTGGAGGAGCATTTTTCTTACGTCACGTTCAAGTATGCATTCTCACTTTCAATTTTATCAAATATTTGTTATATGTTCTTTATCATCATATATTGTTCACATCGGGTATTTGGTTTTCATGTGTGTACTTGTTCCACATTATTATAAACCCTTCATGTATATGTTCGAAAATATTATGTAATTCTTCCCTCTGTAAATCACTTGCATATCCCAGTCACACCCTATGACATTTACCTTTAGGGTCCTTACATATGGATCTGCAGTACCTTTACCTCTACCACATTTGGGTACTGTCACTCAGTAGCACTCTCCCCCACATGAGTTGTCCCATTCATAGTTCCCCTTGGCAACTTAACACTCATGTTGATTTCACCCCCTAGGAATGGGAGTCTTGATAGTCTTATGCACTTCCAAGAATGAACCCCATACTTCTTTTCATCATATTTCTAACTTTCCCAATGCACTCCTAGGTCATATCATCTCGATTCTATTGACTGCACCTCCACAATTTCATTATCCCTCCATCTCATCCACCATTAGTTTTCCCATCTATAGATTTTCCTCCATCCATTTACCTAATACAGAAACCCACCCATGGGTCCCCCAACCTCCACAAGTTCTCTTTCACAAACTTGTGCCTTAACAGGACAAGCCATATTTCATTGGGGCACCCATTTTTGTATCTGTATACTCAATCAAAATTATTATTTATTTCTTTGGTAATTGTATAAAGCCTTTGTTTCCAGCATATATGTAGATTTTTTGTCGTCACCCTTGATGGCCTTCTTTTACCTGGAAAAGCAACCCATGTCGCCCTTGGTTAGTGCATCAACTCTTTTTTCATACCAACATCATTCATGAACCCTGAGTATCCCAAGTCCATGTACCCATGATCTCTGATTTTCTCCACTTCGTTAGCCTCTAGGACAATTTTAACCCCATATCTAGTCACCCCCCTGACATTAGATCCAGTTTTATGATTGCTGCCAATCATCCTTCAAACTTCCCCAACCAAGGGAAGTCTTGAGTCTCATATCATCTTGACTTCATTCATGTTACCTGATAGTACCTTATATCATCAATTACTCAGTGGATTTCACAAAGCCCTTTGCTTCTTGGAGTCACACCTCCCTTCCTGTCGACATCAACACAGTTTCCAGAAGTGAAATTTTTTTTTGACTCTCATTACCTTTACAATGAGGAGTTCTAGATGACACAAAGAGAATCATCATCACTCTCTGATTCTGTTGACCCCCATAACATTCAGCTTCAACAAAACTCTCACATTTTGGTGGGTCTTACTATGAGACTATTTTTGTTGTTTAATACCAACCGAAGACATCTAAATTTTTTAGGCCATAAATGCCTATGAGTCATCAACAATTCTTACAATCATCCTTTCCTCACTTCAGAGTTTGTTCAAAACCCAGAACTGTCATTTGTCATCATCAACCACCCCTACGAGAGCTGCAATTATCTACATCAACATACATCTTCATTTATAGCCTCACATTTTGGTTTCATGACACGAGCATGGGGCATGCTCGCCTCATTTGTACACATTTTTTTTCTCCCTAGAGAAAGGTTTGGGTCCCACATTTTTCCCTCTCTCTCTGATGGATCACTCTTGTAGTTCCTTTCTTTACTCTTCCTTACAATGAAACTCTTAGCAAAATAAATGTTTATGTATTTTGGATATACGTATGCTCCTAACCTCACACATTAGGGGGCCTCTATTATCACTGAAAAATTATCCACAACATTGCACACAATGGTTGAATAAAACATCAATTCTAGCAACAATTAGTCCACCTACAACACCAAATTCAATCAAAAAGGAAAAATCTATATAATTGGGTCAAAAGATCAAAGTGCGTAAATTAACGAAAGGAAGCATGTGCACAGTGCATAGTATGTGTGGGCCAACACAACCCTCAATGCACACTATGTGAAAAATCCATGACTGTCTACGAGAAAATCCACACACTTCTATGAACAATGCATTTATGGATCTTGTCGGCCCCTCAACCACTTCTAGTCTGACCCCCAACACGATTTGACACTCATATCTAAGAAAAATCTATATTGGGGGTTGGTTAAGGGCTAGAGGGTGTCCTCAAATGCCCCTTGTTCACACTATGAACCAATTACATTTTTCCATGAATGGATGCTATAAATAAGATCCATGGGTGTGCTAAGAAACCAATATCTTCAAGGTATTGTTATGCTGCAAGAATTCTTCCTTGAGAATCCTCTTTTCTCTTTGAATCCTTCAAGCACCATTGCAATAAGCCATGACACTCACCTCTTAAGATAATAGGAATTGTTTTTCTTCACCATTTGTAATTTCTTCCATTGTATGGAGAGAAGAAATCTCAACTAGGAAACTCAAGAGCCCTCCCAAGGAGGAAGAGGGAACTCATAAGTCCCTACCTTTCTCTACATTGTTTTTCCTACTAATCTATTGAATCATTGGTAGCATTATGTTGGTCATTGTTTGATTTTCATGGTTCTAAGTTTCTTGTTGGCACCTAACCAATTTTTTAGGATCCTTGGTCATGTTTGACATACTTTTGGGACTTCGACAGGCTCTCGAAGGTAGAGCACAAGTTGAAGTGGAGATCACGGGATCTCGGCCCCTTTTTAGGGATTTTTGGGTTTTGGGCTTATGTAACGGGTATGGGGATATCGACCCATGGGTTTACCCATGTTTAGGACTGATTTTGTAATATATAAATAGATTTCTAGGTGATGTAAGAAAGGAACATCTATGTGATGCTAGGTGCTAAGTGCAAATGGGAATTGTAATTGCTTTGTGCATACTGTGTAATACTTGCAGAGCTAAGTGCAAGTGATCATAGGATACTATGGAAAGATTTGGGTTGTAACTCAGGGAAGGAGGATCTAGCGAAGTGAATAGATATCCTATCCTCTATGGAGTAAGATCTCAAGGCTCCGTGCATGTAGAAGATTGATATAAGACAATAAAGAGAAGAAGAATCGGTGGGCATAGACCCAGGGAGTGGGTGAACCATGTATATCCTGTGTTGTGGTTTCTTTGTGCATTTTGGGTGTTCTCTTGTTTATGTGATTAAATGCTTAGTGCGTTGATGTATGTTAGATTAATCTGATATGATAGCTTAGTGATGAATAATGTGAATGAATGATAGATATGACCTATGTTTATGTGCTTAGTGCTTGATTATATTGGATCTATGTGAATACTGCACCATTATGTTATTAGGGTTTATTTGCATTGTAAGTTAGAGGCAAATATTGATGAAATATAACTGCTAAGTGCTCTTTTAAAGTGTTACAGTCCAGATCCATGTCCTAGCTAAGGTTGCAGACATCAGAGTCCTGGAAGTACCCCTGCCTCTACCTCAGGTGAGACTTCATCTGCTTCGAAGGTGTTGCCAAAAGTGACGGTAGTTAGGGTTTTGTTGGTGCGATGTTTTAGCATTGAACCCTAGATCTTCCCCTATGCCAACAAATGGTTCTATTTCCAGAACATGAACTGTGATTGCTGGGAACTTAAGAAAAGAGAAAGATATATGCGTATATCTGTTGCCCTAGTGCGCAATATTCTACTTGAACTTTGAAGCTCTGTGCCAAGAAGAAGAGTAAGATCTAAAGAAAAGAGGTAAGATCTGAAAGCTTTGTTGTCTGATAAAGGTAAGAACAATGAAAAGTTTTGATTGAAAAAGTAAGATAAGTGGAATTTTTTGTTTCAAAAGTATGGATCTAGGTATGTTTGAAAAATTTTGTCCTAGCTTGAAAATTAGGGCATAGCTAGATGAAAGAAGGTTTGATATGAGTATATCTGACAAAAATAGTGAAATATATGTTATTTCTATGCATAGAAAGAATGTTTGGACTAACAAATGAATGCAGGATCATAGAAACAAGTTTTTGTAGGTTAGCTACTATCCTAGTGCACAATACATGAAAGGATGGGGATCCTTTCAAATAAATAGAATACTAACCCTCTGTTATAGTTGCAGAAGCTCAGGACGTCTTTCTAAGGAATGCCCTGGTAGAAGACCCAATTGTCTTTGTTGTAAAGCTATGAATCATGAAGTTTTAGATTCCCCAAGAATGATTGCTAAGCTTGATAGAATGAATATGAGACAGGAAAAGCATGAGGAAGGTTATGAAACTAAGACCATGGAAGAACCCCAAAAAGAATCAGAGAATGTATTACTACAAATGAAAGAAACCCTAAATGATCACAGAAATATCAACTTATCTGAGATCTTCAAAGAAAAAGAATGCATAGAAGCAAGAATAGGAGACTTCAACATTAAAGGTGTTCTGGATGAAGAAAAATAGATGAATATCATGACAGAAAGAACTTGGGAAACTTTCTGAAAGCCTGCTATGATTCCTTCATTGGGAGGAATAAGATTATTTAGAGGAAAGATGATAACCCTATGTGGAAGACTCGCCCAGATATCTATGAGTGCTCATGGAACTTCGACAAAGGAGGATTTTGAGATTTTTAAATTTATTGAGAACAACACCCCATTTGCTATATTACTAGGAAAACCTTGGATTGAAAAGGATCAGGTCAGAATAAAAGAAGAGGAATCCTTAGAGTAGAAGAAGAAAGAATTAAAAGATTTCATGACTAGGAGGATAGCACACTTGATTGAAGAACATTAGAACATATCGAAGCTACTTAGAGCCAGAAACTTGGATGTCAAAGTTAAAAGAACACAAGAACACTCACATAATACTGAAGTACCTACCCTAGAGAGAGAAGACGTATTACTCTCTGACCCTCTGAAAGAATCTCATAATGCAAAGTTACTATGCCAAAAGGAGATAAGAATCAAAATGGAAAAAGGAATACCAAGACGAAGATCACTGGGAAGAAGGCTAAAAAACTCAGTAAGAAGAGAGCAAAGTTACATAAGGTCCCAGATGAGACTTCACAGAGGGAAGGTTTACAAGACTGGAACTTTGTCGAGATAACATAACAACGCAACATGACACTTCACCATGGAGAAGTGATATAACCATTAGAATCATTATAAGCATTAGCTCGATGACCCAAATTGTTAGAACAATAGTAATGGCCTGAAGGCTCGCCATCGGACTATTGGGACCATGCCACAATAGATAGAACCACATTGATGAAGACCTCTCATCCATTGGAGAGATCTGTTACATCGTGTCTACTTATTCCGTCGAATGTTTCACTAAGAACACTTTTGCGAATTGCATCCAAGCCAACTCATTGCTATCGCATTCTGTTTATTGAGATTGACACGTGTTCATTGCATTGAACACTCATTCATCCAATTGAGTTGTCCAATATAAGAGTGTATGTCGGATGAGCTCAACGATGTAGAGAAATCTGTTGAATACATTCTCATTGATCTCATGGCCAAGAAAGTAATGTATGTAGGTATTCAAGAATCATAGACTAGAAGAGTGCAAGCCTCTTCATCGACTACTAGTGGATCCGAACCATCCTGACTAGTAGTAGAGAAGAGAACCAAGCATAGAGATGACCTAGCCAATGTCAAGTTAATCCTGACCATATTACTAGACTAAATCCTGCCTCTGGTCAGCATGGTGATTCGTGATAGTGTCTCAAGAGAATTTGATTACACCATGGTTACTACGTACCTCTCGAAGGGGATACATGCAGTTAGAATGCAATAGGATAAGATCATGATGTTGAAGTTCAATGACTTCAACCTAGGATACCGCAAGAACCATAGTATGCTCTCTCTTTACAAATACTTGACCAAGATGAAGGGGAAGAACTCGAGAATAATCCCCCAACCATGGAATATGAACCTCGTGTAGTCCACCATCTTGAATGTAATGAAGATTTCACACTTTGGAAGGCACCAGGAGGTTAACACGTGTGTTAAGATCCTTCTCTCATGTTACCATGGAGGATACCTATTGTTATAACCCTAAATTGCACCACACATGCTTACCTGGCATTAGGCCATCTCATATCCTTTCTTTGCCAAAGCATTGTTGAACAACTCTTTGAAAATCCTCTTTTATAAAGGCCCATGCACCCTAATCCATTACTGCATGCGTGTACACGCTGGCTGACCCAAAACAGCCCACATGGACCGACAAAAGCATGAAAAAATGAAATTTTCCGACGGAACACAAAAGCTATGGGTGAGTTAACTAAAACTCCCAGCCATGCATGGTCGAGGGTTCATCCAAATACCTAGCTCCTTCTAGCCTATAAAATAAGGGGTAGGGGTCCCATTTGGAAGGAGGAAAAATATAGCAAAGAAACTATGCCCATTTATGTATTCCCATTGTCCCAACCCTTTAGCCTTTCCTTATGCCAAAGGAGATTCAAAGTAAAGCAGTTGGAGGACAAAAAAAAAGGAGCTCAGGATCAGGTTCGAGGAGTGGTAGCCGGTCTCATATTTTGTAAGTTGACTCATTCAAAGTAATAAAGAAAATGATTTTCCCATCCCAATTCATGAACTTTTTATAGTTTGATTAGTACATGTTTTGAGTTTCTAACCCGTTAGTATATAAGTATTATTCATGCATAATTGTTGCTTGTCTTGGATGCAGGTCAGCTTTGGAAGGAGTATTGCAAACAAGTAATCAAGTACAATGGAGGATCGACATCAAACGTCGGGAACGAGGTAGGTTGATATTTTCATGCATTTACTAAGAAAAGGGGATTTAAATCTAGGGATAAAGGTAGAAAGTAATTTCTCTTCGATCATATCTGCATGCAAAGTCTGAACTCTATTTGCTAGTCTGTAGGGAGATTTTCCCAACAACAGAATTGGTGACCATACTGGGGAGACTCTCTAGGGTTCCTGGAATTTTTAGTTTTTGGGTAGTTTTACATACTAGCTTTTCTTGCTTGTTTTTCTTTTAGTTTTTGTAAGGACTGAGCTAGGAGGGAGTCTAGTTTTCCATACCAGATTTCCCTGTCTTTTGCTTGACTATGTTTTTCGAGACCCACAGAGGTACACGCGACCTGCATAAGGTATGCACACGTGTACCCATGCCCTACTCTCTTACAACCCGCGTGTGAACGCTAGTTGAGGAAGTAGCAGTAGCATGTAGAGTTCAGAGAACTTCAGAGGCAATCATCCTCTTCCCTGTTAGAATCACACATTCTCAGGGGGTTTTCTTGAATTCTGTCTGAGTCTTGTTTACTAAAATTCCTATCTCAGATTGTTTTTTATTTATCATTTTTTCCTTACATTATTTGTTTTTCTATTAGAAAGAGTGTCGAATCCTTCAATGGATCCTGGTTATCAATATCAGTGGTCTCTTCCTAGTTTGGTCTATCTGTTTTCATTTTTTCTCAAAGTTTAGATATACACGCGGCCTGTACAAGGTTAGCCCGCGTGTACATGCCTTCTGTCTCTATTCAACGCGTGTTCGCATGCGTGATGTTTGATTAACAGTTGCATGCTTGTACATGATACTTTTTGTTGAGGGTAAGGCAATCATCCTTTCCCTTGATAAGAATTATTCCTCTCAGGTGTTTGAATCTTTGTTTGAGCAGTCAGTAGCTTAGAATTAATCTGACCCTTAGCCTACTTTTTATTAGTTAAAAAAGTTGTCATAAAGATAAAATAATTTTTAAGGTTTTTAGACAAGTGTGAGAGTCATTGTTTTTAAAAACAAATTGCTAGTGTGTGATTTTTGACCTGATTCTTTGTGATATGCAATTAGGCCATAATTGTTTTTCTTGGTTTTTTCTTGTCGGTATTTTTCCTTTCTTGCTTTACTAACATTTAAATAATAATAAAAAAAATCTCTTTTCATTTTCTTGGTTGGTTGAAAAGTGTGTTTTTGCATTATTAGCCAGGGAAAAGTCGTTTATTTCATAAGTTTTTGCATTTCACTTAGATCATAAGTAGATCATAGTCGAGTGAAATTTCTTTGAGTTTGCTTTCCAAAATCTTAGAAAAAATTAAAAATATTTCTTTTGAAAAGTTGTTGAAATTTTGCATTCAGTAAAAGTTTTGTTTCCAGGTTTTTTATTCATTTTTTTCTTTCATCTTTTACACATCATCAATTTCACCTTCATACCCCTTGATGTAAGACAAAGACATAAAATTAATTCTAAATTTAAAATCTACTAGACTTTTATGTTTGTAGGGTTCACCAACTAGTTCAAGACTAGGGCCTTGGATTAGGTTGGAGAGGAAACTCTTCAAGGCCATTTAAAATGAAACATTGGAGTATGAGATAGGGAATGTCTAAGTTCAGTGTCGTGAAATTTATCTAGGACCCTCCTATAACATAGGGGATAAACATGAGGTCATGTGCAGAAAGGTAGCAGAGATAACCCCTCCAAAGTTGGACCAGTCATAGTGGAGAACACATATAGAGGGCTTGTTTGGGGATTCTGTCATTTGCATTCGCCACGGGGCTTCATGTGTCTTGAATCTATTCTAGGTCCTCAGTTGTCTTCCGGACCATTTTCTCTCGATACCCTTGATAGTTTTCGGGCTTGATACCCTACTCATTTTGGTCTACCTGACTTTCGACTATACCTTCTTGGTGACTGTTCGCGCGCTGGCAACCTAGTTGCCAATTTTTTTTAGGGACATACACAGGTGACTGCGGGGGTATACTATAGTACCTAGGATAGACATCGAGCCACTCTTTGCAGAGTATACCCAGAGGGTTCTTCCTTGTTCGATTTTCACTTGCACCAGCAAGTTTCTCTAGTGTTGGTTGTTGTAACTATTCTTCCAATTAATTTAGTGTTTGCATGTCTTATCTTCTAGGGACATTTTTTAGTGGGTGTTACTTTTGAATGTTTAGACTACCTTAGAGTGTCTTGGAACTTCTCACACAGTGGAGGATCTCAAGCTTCGCCAGTTATGAAGGATTCTTGGCCCGCCGTCGGTTAGACTAGAGCCACCCCCGCCACCATTAAGGCGAAAACTAGACCAACAAGGGCCTTTTGAAGCAACCGGGTTACAAACCATTGTGTCTGACCAACCCTTGAAGGAATTGACCATTTTGGACCTTGAAGCAATCGCTCTTGGCCCAATTGAAACCCCAACCACTGATTTCTTGGCACCTTTCATTGTACCAATTCAATTTTATGAGCGCCATACAATGTCACACACAACAATGGAAACAAATGTTGTTACTCCTTATAGGAATTCTTCAATTCCCACTATGGTTGTCACCACAGGAGAGCTTTCACCTCCTAACCCACCATTGTCAATCCTAGCCACCATGGTCTTGACTGCAACTACTTCGCACAGTGGTCTGATCCCGTCTTTGGTGGCGGCCACAACCCCTTTCACACCTAGTGCGACAGGCCCTCTGTTCTCATATGGGATGCCTAGTTCAGGTACAAGTCTTGTACTTTCCTACTCCACTTTACAGACTTTGGGTCTGGGGGCAGGGAGCTCTAGTGCTCCTCTGCAAGGTCAAATGGGGGGCACTCCTGCTCCTTTTAACACTTTCCCTTACAGAGGAGGTCATATCCCTCCTTCATCCCCTTCACTCGGTGGCTCGCATCAACAATCCACTAGGCAACCTACACACAATAGTTTATTTGGAGTGGGGAGTCAAGGACCACCTTCGCATAGTATGTTGGTAGGTTCGACACAATTTTATTTGAACAAAATGTTTGGTAACAACACCTTCTCATCCATTGCTTTCCAGACTAGGGGCAACCCCATTTTTGGACAATCTACTCCTATGCAGGGTACTATTCTTGCACAGGGGGAAAACCTAGCAGGACCTTGGAATTCAGAGCAAGGACTTGTTCCCTCATCCGAAATGTCGATCTGGGGTAATTCTTTCCACAATCAATGGAACCTTGGACAAACTACTATGCCTATCCCCATGGGACCGACATGGGGTAATCCTTCCCAAAGTCCTTTGAATATAATGAATGCCCAACCATCTATGTCCTATTTGGGAAATCAACCGATGATGTCTCCACATATGCAAAATCCTTACACTGGCCAGGGCCATGGTTTCTACCAGAATCTGAGCCAGTAGCCAAACTTTTCCTGGCAACCTGGTGCCAGTCAAACTCCAGGCCCCTTTTTCCCAGGTTATCACCAACAACCCAAACTACCTTTCCTGGCGACTTTACACTTGCCAGATTTGACAAGGTTGTTGAATGACCCCATTTGTCACGATCTGTGTTGGCCTCCTATGCTGACATTGTTGCCTTCAGACATTCCAAATCTCGAAGCCAACCTAACGAGGATCGAGGAGATCATGTGACTACCTTCCATCATTGGTGCTCGTCTAACTCATTGAAATATGACTTCGTATAGTTGTGATTGTTTCAATGTACTCTCATTGGGAGTGCCACGAAATGGTACATTGAGCTCGATTGCTCAAGATACTCTTCTTTTGGAAAAATGGTGATGGCTTTCCTGAACCATTTCTAGTTACCTGTGAGATACGACACTGGCACAGAGCTGCTCGCTAATTTCGAACAAACAACAATGGACCATATCTCTGATCACATCTGAGAATCAAGATGTTGGAAGAGTTTAATCAAGGTACCAGTCCCACCAGCATTCCTTCTTGAGTGGTTCCTTAAGTCTTTGGTCCCGCAGTTATCCAAAGATGTTGCAACGTCAAGAGTTTTCTCTGAAGAAGATGCCATCATGAGGGCTCAACAGTTTGAGCTCATCTATTCTCAATTTGGTTTATTATATAACATCTTTCCAAATGTGCCACGTTCAATACTGGATAAAACTAGACAGAGAGCTGGACCACATGCCGATGTTATTGTCGGTTCATCACAAACAAAGCCCGTTGAGAAATTGACATAGAAGTTGCAACAGTTATCAATACAACACACAGTGGCTAGCCAAACTACTTCTTTGGCTTCTCCCTCTACCAAAACGTCATAAGTACGCACAGTGCAGTCGACTAACCCAAAGGCCACCCAGTAGCCTGAAGGGAAGAAAAAACAATGAAAGAAGGGTAAGGGGGACAAAAAACCCAACGATAATGCTGGCGGGGACAACACTGAAAAATGAAAGGTGAGGTATCCATGCAACTTGTGCGCGGAAGACCACCCGACCCATCTATGTCCTCGACTTGCAAGGGCCCAAAAATTTGTCACACAACAACAGCAGGCACTGTTGACTAATCCATTTCAACATGGGAAAAATCTAACTCATGCCTCTACAAGCATGGAAGGGGGCAACCAAGAAACATGCCCACCTCCGAACAACCCCTCATCCGCGAACATATATATGGTTAGGGGTGATGATTTCATATTGACTAGAGCGCACGACTATAGTAAACCAAGCGCTTCTGAGAAGGGTAAAGAAGTTTATCTCCCATCTCTTCCTCTACAGATTGAAAATATGTTGGGAGAAACTATGACATGCATTCCAAAAGGTGCATTTAAAATTTTTTCTCATAACTCGAATGCAAGGGCCACCTAGAACTACTCTGTGGTGGAGGATTTATCATAAACCCCTTGTGCAATGTCGTCTTTGGAGGTCCTCCAAAGTTGCCTTGCTCAGAGAAAATCCTTGTTAACCGCTTTGGGCTCTACTGAGACTTGTAATCCAGGTACCATCATGTTAGATACAACTAACTTAAAACCTCGTTTGCCTTACCATGTAGCATTTCAGATAGTAGTGGCTTATCCCATGAAAACTTTTACTAGGAATATCTTCCGCATGGTGGTTGATGAGGGCGCCTCGACCTGCATTATGTCATTGGCATGTTGTAAGGCCGTTAGCCATCTCATTTTGTCTCCATCACCTACTCTCCTCACTTCTTTTGACGATCATTCATTCTAACCACATGGCATTGTTCCTTCTTTCCCCGTGTAGTTAAGAGGGAAGACCGTTGTTAGGACCCTACAATGTACCTTTTTGCTCACACTTTTTGCTTCCATTACATCATTTTTCCACTCACATTTAAACTTATATTATCACCTTATCCTATCTCTCCAAAGGTATATAATGTCTCTTCTCTTTACTATATGTTTAATCTATTTTGCATATAATTTTACATTACTCTTGTACTTAACCGTGATCAGAAATATATAAGTGCTGAAATAGTTTAAACTGTAGATTAGCATTGTTGTTTAAAGGTCTGTTCCTAAAACAGTCAAAGCACGCGAATCTCGTGGCTGAAACAGTCTATGGTCTATGATACTGAAACAGCAACTCCTGTTACACTCTCTATGGCTAAGTATTCCCACGTGACAGGCGGGAATACTCACCACTATACTCCTGTGTTATACCTATACTCCCATTTTGAAGTAGAGGTATTCAATGCTCCCCTCGACTATAACATCTTATTAGGAAGCAGCTGGACTTATGCTATGCAAACTATGGTTGCTACATTTTTTTGGGTCTTGTTGTTTCCACACGAGGGCCGGATAGTGACCATCGATCAATTGTCTTTCTCCAGACCTAACCCTGCTTTGGGGGCATCCATGGTCCCGATGATTGATAATCCTCAACCAGGTGTCATTAATGTAAGAGTTGGCTTGTGCCCATCCTTGATGGGTACCTTCGATCACCTACCCCCTCATGGAGACATCAAATTTATATCCAATCACCATAAGGTTGAGATTTTTCAAGTTTCGTCGTTCCACACGACTTAATTAAAGGATCCATGGATACTTCCTTCCCCATCGGCCATGATGGATGAGATAGGGAACCCAAGAATGTCCATGCCCTTTTCTGCCACTAAAGTAGCATACTCTTTAGTCCAGCAAGATTTAGATAACACTGATCTGACTCCAGCACAAGAGTTTGATCCACTTCTAGAGCCTATTTGGGCTCAGGGTTCTCTCATTAATACCGATTCATTAGACTTAGTCTTACCTTCTGACGAAGCAATAATAGAAGCAATGATTAGTCCAGAAAAACCTTGGGAAGATCTTCATTGCAGATCATATTTTCTCCCAGAGTTAAGATGAATCAAAGTAGGAGAATTCACAGTGACCATGATGGGAGATCAGTCGTTTCCTATTAATCTCTTAGCTACACATGAAATTTATGCTG
Source organism: Picea engelmannii (assembly GCA_009831015.1). Taxonomy (NCBI): domain Eukaryota; kingdom Viridiplantae; phylum Streptophyta; class Pinopsida; order Pinales; family Pinaceae; genus Picea; species Picea engelmannii. The sequence continues at coordinate 1,062 of WSFP011489772.1, read as the reverse complement.
AGGGAAATATGGAAACTATCACTGAAACTATACCAATCAACATCTCCTGAAACCCTGGCATCGTGGAGAACGTCTTCATCGAAGCAGATTGCTCCCCTGAAGAGATTCAAATCTACATGGATATTTTCAAAGAATTCAGCGACGTTTTTGCCTGGTCTTATGAGGAAATGCCAGGTATCGATCCAAAAATTGTTGAACATGAAATCACAACGTATACTGATGCGAATCCTATTCAATAGAAGCTTCATCTAGTTAATACTAAGAAAGCAACAGCCATCAAGATTAAGGTTGAGAAATTGCTAAAGGCAGGTGTTATCACTGAAATTTCGTCCGCACAGGGCGACAAGAACTCCGCATCATCAGCACAGAAAAAAATTCGTTCATGGCACAAGGATTAACTCCACAGCACAGCAAAAGGGTCAAAACTATGCAAAATGGCCAAAAAATTAAAAAACGTTATGCACCCACTGAGCGCGTGCGCACACACGCAACATGTTCGTATCTGGAGCGCATATGCGCGGCTGTGGGGTGAAAAACCCGCGCGCCTACCAAACGACGCATTTATGAAGCTGGTCGGCCTCCCAACCACTAATGGATCGGCTCCCAAGTCGATTTGACATCAAATCCGAGCTCAATCTACGTGGGGAGGCTGGTCAAAGACCTAATTGTGCCCTAAAGAGCCCCTTTTCACATTCAAAAGAGGTTGCATAATAACCCAATTCTTGGCTATAAAAAGCCATGAATGACCACCATTTTCTCAAGGAATTCTTCATATTGTTATGCTGCTGAGATTGCTAGAGACCCATTCTTTGGCAATACACATTGTAAGCTGCATTTCATAAGCTATTCACCCCTCACTTGAGTGAATAAGCTTGGATTTCTTTCACCTACATTTCATCTTTTCTTTGAAAGGAGAGAAAATCAGTTGAGGGCTTCAAGAGCCTTCCATTGGAGAGGGAAGGGACCCAAGTCCTCTTTCTCCATTGTGTATCTTTGGATTTCATCTATCAGACCAGCTAATACATTGGTGATATTGGTCCATTGTCATTTGTTTTTATTTTT
>WSFP011489771.1:0-14995 GCA_009831015.1 Picea engelmannii | reverse complement strand
CACATCATTGGAAAACAATAAGAAATAAGGACCACATTTGTAGAGAACTTAACATGATTTTGCAATTAAAACTCAAAGAGATTTTGATAAAAGCATTCTTGAAATATCATGCTTAAAACTCAAAGTAAGAGAAATCACTAGACATGTGCCTTGAATAGTTCTCTCGCATGGGAGAAATTGTTGTTGCATGCTTGATCCTTGCATCGAACGAATCATTTTCAATCTCTTTAAAATCAAAACCTAGTTGGTGAAGTGTATATTCAATGTCTCCATTTTTGTTCACGTAATGAACTAGCCACTTCTCCTCTTCCTATGAATATTCAGTTAGGTCATTAAATTCACTTTCCCATGAAGTTTTAAGGGAATTCAATTGTTCTTCTAATTGATCCCTTGAAAGCAGTATTGAGTCCATTATGAAGTGAGGGCTTTCCAATTATTTGGTTTAGTAAACAATATTAAGGAATAAATCACCTCTTTTTGAATTTATAGTGTCACATTCAACGAGTGTTTCTCATAAAAAATTGATCCCCATTAGCCAACATGCATTTATTTGTTTTAATTAAACTTTAGAAAGAAGATTTTGTTCCCTTCGATGGACATCATTTAAACTTGAAATTTTGGTAGAAAAGATACTGACAACTTCTTTGTAAAAGTGTTCATCGTTGTCTAAGTCATTTTGAAGATATTCCTTCAATTTTAAAATCCTTGAAGATAGAGTAGTTGAACTATTTGCTAGTTTCCAAATTTCAAGGATGAAAACAATTCTCTTTTGAATATTATTTCCAATGTACTTTCTAATTGCCTTCAATAGGCTTGAGGCAATTTTTAATCTCAATCTTGACTCTAGTATGTCTTCAATATTGTTAAGTAGTTGTATGGAAGCAATTGGTTCAACAAATAAAGGTCTTGGTAGCAGAGCATTCTCAAGTTCTTTCACTCTTTCCTTCAAGATCAAGTTTTCTTTTTACATTTCATCGATTGGATATTTTAAATCTTCTATTGTGGCTTCATGGAATTACATAACCTTAGAAGTTTTTACTCCTTGAACATTAATTTCTGAATTCCATTTTTTAGCAACTTTCTTATTTTTAAATTAAATTTCTCAATTAAAAAATTCTTTAAACTTTTATTGAAGGTTGTGCAATGTAGTGTGAAAAATTCTTCTCCAAACACTACTGGCTCTTGACAAGCAATTTATCCTTCTATTTCTCTATTTTCAATTAATATCTGCTCAGCCAAATTAGGCTTTCCTATTACAACATCAACCTCCATGTCTTTGAGTTCACATTCTGGTACTTCTTGACCTACCTTTTGAACTAATTCTCCTTTTATCTTTGGATGTACAAGGATTGTATGTGATTTTTCAATAACCCTTTTAGAAGGGTCAGGGTCTTCCTCTCCTCCATTTCCAAAGTTTCTAGAACGAGACTTTCTTTGTTATTGACTATTTCCATGAGTTTTGTTCTTTGTTCGAGAACTTTTCTGGGAGAAATTGGGTGAGCCCGGGTTAGGGTTACTACTTGTTGTGGCTTTCCCTTTTTGTTTACAATCATCATTTGTATTGACCAAAGTATAAATATCATCATGGGTTTTTTTAGGAGTGGCTTCTCGAGGGTTTTGGTTATCCCCTCCTCTTTCTTCAATTGAGGAGACTTGATGAACGACGAACCATAACCAACTGCAGACATGTGTGCCATGAATAAATAATTAGGATCAAATCCTTGAATTTCATGAATTTCCCTCAATTTAAAATTATCAAAATGAATAACAAATTCATCCAAATGAGAGATATTCTTAATAGTGATTTCTCCAATTTTCCAAGCTATTGGAATTAATTACTTCTTCCACTTTTCATTAAAGAAATGTGCCCAAAATTTCTATTGTCTACAAACTTTGACCGTGAATAATTTATTAGAGACATAAAAATGTAGTACATAAGGTTTTCCCTTAAAACTTTAAAGTTTGACATAACTGAAGTTATCTAGAGTCTCAAAAAATCATTTCCATACAAGAAAGGTTGTAGCTTCCATTGACAACCTTGACGTGGTAGAACCGTGAATTAAATTCTTGAAGGTGGATAAAAATGCATTATGTACCTCATAAAAAATGTACGAAGCTTTATGCTTCCAAAATGTCAGATACCATAATTGTATTAGATCCTTACTGAAATCTGCATTCCTTCCTCATGGAAAGTTTTCAAATATGTTACAGTAGGCTATTGCATAAACTAAATAATAACTCGTAAAGAAACTCTTTGTCTTCATAAGGTTTCCTAGCTGGAAGGAAACTTTGCCCAAAATAATGTGAGCCCAATCGAACAAGACATCTTCATGAACATAGTGGTGAAGAAAATGAAAAACATATACTGGGACAATAGACATCGATTCTTGTCCAATGATTATGGAAAAAAAAACCATGAAAACTCCTTATATGGGTATTTGAGTGAACATACCTCTATTTGGGAAGAGTATCCAAAATAATCTAATGGATTTATGAGAAAATTTTCCAAGAGATTTGTTCCTGCATTGTTGGCCTTCAAGAAAGCATCAACTTCATAGATTTTAAATTTCATGGTGGGTTCCATAATTCTAAGCATCCTCCTAAAAACTATAGGTTCCAATGAGACTGGTGTCCTTCCCTACAGCTGGATTATTCTTTTCTTGACGTTAAACTTGTTCGTACACTAGAGAACCAATCCTTTAAAGTCATAAAATTTTGGCATACACCCAACCAATGCAATCCCTATTGGAAATATTTTTTTCATTGATGTCAAATACAGGGGGAGGCTACAAATGTCCAAGATAAATACTACAAAATGAAGAGTGTTGAAAATATTGTTTTTGGATTTTTTATGTTTAGTTTGGATGCCCTGTCTTTGAAAGGATTTTTACTCTAAATAACTAGATCAAATGGGAGCATAAGTTATATTGTTGGAAATATTATTCCAATACCTTTCCAACGATATATGGCATTCCCTCTAACTCCTTAGGAATGAGGAGATATGTATTTTTCTGTCAGACAACCCAACCAGAAATTTCAGGTCAATCCAACTAGTTGTTACAAGCCGAACCCAAAAGTGAGAACCAAAACACTATAAATACATGATATATTTGCAAATTTCAAGTGTATCTAAGCAAGAAGATCAATTATTAGGTGTGCGGAAGATATATGAGGTGAAAAAAAGAGATGGAGAGTCTTTTGGGGGTCTAAAGGTGCGCAAGATGATTTTTTGGAGTTTTAAAGGTACACTATGAAGGACTAAGGTCTATCATGCTACAAAGTTCATTGTTTTGAGGTTGTGATGTTGCGGTCTAGAATTGTAGTCTAGGAATGATGCTATGAGGTTTTCTAGGGCATGAATGTTAAATTTGATTGGGGTTTGAAGCTATGTCTAGGGTATGAAGCAAGGATAGGCGTTGGAACTTGAAAGTTAAGGGTATGATTATGTCGTGAAATGAGTGAAGTATGAAGCATGCAGGTGAATTCATAATTACTCTATGTATGAATATCTTATATTGGTGCCTATATAAGTCTTACTTATTTGGTGCTTAGCCGAGAAAATTGGTGTCTCAAGTAGATTGGTGCCTACACAATTTTTTGTTGAGTTGGTGCTCAAATGAGGAGATTGTTGTTTCCGATAGGTTGGTGTCTACATAATATATTGTTGATTTGGTGATAAACTAAGTATATTTGTGTCTCTAGTAGGTTGGTTCCTGCAATATTTGTAACAGTAGGTTGGTGCCTACAAAAATTTATAAAGATAATTTTTTGTGGTTTTCTCCTGCAAGGGTTTCCAAGTAAAACTTTGTGTACCATGATTTGAGTTTGCATGCATTTACTGTTTTGAAGTTAATGAATTATTTATGAATTCTCAATGAAATTAAAAATCATCTTATAATGATTCACCCCCCTCTCAGTATAAGCATAAGTTAAATAATTGGTATCAAAGCAAGTTCCTTCAAAAACATTCTAACCACTGGAAGGTAGATATCGGGATCACACATGGCTAGTCAAGAAGGTTTCTCCACAAATAGGGCTCCATTATTTGATGGAGAAAATTATGAATTTTGGAGTATACATATGCAAACTTATCTAATGGATCTTGGTTTTTATATTTTTCGATCAGTTGTGACTGGGTATACATCCCCATAAAATTCACCAACAGATAACGTCAGGAAGAATGATAGTGAACATAATGCAAAAGCCATGAATTTTATATTGTGTGGTCTATCAAAATCATAATTTGTCAAGGTGATGCATTGTGAATTGACAAAACATATTTGGGACAAACTTCAAAACATCTATGAAGGCAATGATTAGGTGAAGAAGCAAAAGCTCCAAACTCATAGAAGATAGTTCGAGAGTTTGAAAATGAAAGACGAAGAAAATGTTGTAGCCTATTTTCTTCGAGAGGATAAAATTGTCAACACCATCAAAGGACTTGGTGAGAAGGTTGAATAACGAAGAACCAGTGATTTTGAAAAAGGTGTTAAGGTCTCTCCCCTTAATATTTGATGAAAAGGTATCTTCCATTGAAGAAATGAAGGATCTAGAGAGATTGATGATGGATGAGTTGCATGGGATTCTCACTACATATGAGATGAGGACGAAAAAAGAAAAGACAACACTGAAAGAAACAACTTTCACAACATCAAATAAGACAAAATGACACAATTTTTTGTGATTTTTCCAGCCATGAATCAGATAAGAAGCACAATTTGTGAGAAAGATAAAAAGAGAACATAGCAAATACAAAGGTAAGCTACCCTTTAAATTTTTTAATTATGGTATAGTAGGAATTTTTTTTTCTAAATTTCCATATGGAAAAAGGGAAGACAATGATGATGAGGAAAATAATGATAAATAAGAACATAACAATAAAATAAAGCCTTATAGACACAAAAGATGAAAATATACTAACAAGAGTGGTTTTTACTCTAGAGAGGACAGTAGCTCATCTGAAGAAAGTGATGGATATGTTTCTGATATTGACAAAGAAGAATCCATCTTCATATCCATTGATACAAAGTCTATTGATAAATAAAATGAAGACAATTAGAAAGAAAAATAATATTCAAAAGAAGAAGACATTGATGGGGAAGTGAATCTTGAAGCATGACTCGTTAGTGCCTTAGAAGGAATAGACAAACTCGGGGGAAAGAACAAAAAGAAGAAAAAGAAATTGCATAAATATGAAAAGAATGATCATGGTCTTGATGAAACGGAAAAAACAGTTACCATCTTGAAGACTCAACTAGAAGCAACAAAAATGATAGAAGAAGTGGTGAGAAGCCAACTGAAATAAAAGGAAGAAAATTACGAGAATCTAGAAGCTGAAAAAGTTTCCTTAAGAAAGGAACTAGAGAAAACAAATGATTAGTTGAATAGAAGCTTGAAGTTTGGAAAGAGTACTAAAATCTTAGACAATATTCTCAGTTTCCAAAGGTCACCATCCATCAAGACAGGTAGTGGCTACAACAAAAAACAAAATACCCCCGAGGGAGATGCAAGCACTAAGGTCACAAAGACATCATAAAATGAAAATCAAGAAAATGAAGAAAATCCTAATAGCTATGCTAACATTCTCAAATGATCCATCAACAATGAAAGAAACACCGACAAAGGAAATGATGATGAGTAGAAACCTGATTATTTTCACAAGAACAACAAGAATGAGTTCAAAAGATTTGTTCCACCAAGAAGGCCTCTCACAACCTGATATCAAAATATCTTCCTTGGCTATTGTTTTTCTTGCAATAATTTTGGTCATAAAGCAATAGATTGTAGAGATTATACATGAAGTGACCATGTGAGAAATAGAAATAGAGTTCCTTACAAGACCTCAAAGGATGATTATGTGAGCAAAAAAGAGATAATTTATCATGGGTTTGCTAACAAAAATTACAATTCATTTGCTCCTCTACTTGATTATCATACTGAATGTTATAATTGCAATAACTATTGACACATAGAACATGACTGTAGAAGAAACATAATAAAGTCTCCTAAAGAAAACATGGAAGAAGATGTTCTTACCAAGAATAGAGAAGAATACACAAGGGTGTGGAAAATGAGGCAAAAAGAATCAAAGAAGGAAGAATGTCGAATTGCAATGTATGCTCAAGACAAAGGAAGTCAATGGTAAAGTGATAGTGGATGTTCAAAACACATGACAGGGGATTAGAAAAAATTTCTCATTCTAAAGGAAGAAAAAGGAGGCAACATTACCTTTAAGGATAATACTTCTGCAAGGATAGTTGGAAAAGGTAACGTTAGTATTGATAATGGAAAGACTAAAATGATATGAAAATGAGAGGTTTTACTGACAAACTTTGTGAGTTAAGTTTATGTACTTTATGCACCGGAACGATAAGAATGTGAAACACATAAACTTTACAAGTTGTTGCGGAATAACAATTATGAAGTGCAGAATTTAAAGAAGAATATAAATTGCATAATAAGGAGAATAGCAACATAAATAAACAAGAGAGAAATATACACGATTGTTAACGGAGTTCACCCAATGATGGCTACGTCTCCAGGTCCCGCTTCCAGTGGTGACCTCTTTATTGCTCTCTCCAAATTTTCATTACATCAATAAGAAGCTTGCAATCTGCTGCAAAAGCTCTCTAATTTGTTACATACATGATCTCCATAAACAAATTTGTTCTACTCTCAAATAGACTCAATAACCCTTAAAAAAAACTCCACCTCCTTTCAATGGAAAAATCTCCTTGCTTAAATAAAAAAAAAGGTCATAACTAAATAACTAAATTGGGACTAAATCCACTTTTATGGGATAGAATTTGGGACTGAATTTGGAACAAGGTCCACTTTTATGAGATAAAATCCACTTTAAGTGAGTAATATCCGAACTATATCCCAAAATATCCTTAAATAATCCCAATTCCACTTTAGTGAGATTTGACCCATTTTAAATGGCATAAAATACATTGATATATAGTTTATTAAAACCATATCATAACAACCCAAAATATGGTTTAATATTTCCTTGAATTTCATGGGATTCGATGCCTTTTAATAGGGATATGGCATAAAGTATAGGATTTGGAATTTAAATATGGTTTGTAAAAAAAACCATAAGATATGGTCTTCGACCCACCCTTGGGCATATATTTGTGGCATGTATCGTGCTCTTTGAAATATGATTGACATAAGTTTTAAACATATGTCATATATATTTCCATTGGGTCATTATAATAATGCATCGAGCCATATAACAAATACGCATGGTAAATAGGTATATCATGGGATGGGCTTAACAAGTCACAATCCCACCCACTTGGTTAGTGTAGATCCTTAAGACTTAGCATTCGAGGAGGTGCATGGAGCCATATAACAAATACACATGGTAAATAGGTATATCATGGGATGGGCTTAACAAGTCACAATCCCGCCCACTTGGTTAGTGTAGATCCTTAAGACTGAGCATTTGAGTATCGACTTTTCTGGTAGACAGTTGAAACAAATTATGAACCTACGATCTATTTGAACTAATTTATGATGCCACGTGGTATCATTGGATTGGGCCACTTGTCACCATCTCATTAGCTCGAGCCACATCACCTGCACAGTCAGATCGTACCACCACTGCCACGTGTCTTTTTGTGCCACTGCCACATATCATGCCTATGCTGCCACGTGTCATCTTCAGGAGTTTCCACCTCACCTTTGACTGTTGACGTTTTCCCTGTTTGGAAAAAACTTCAGACTACGATAACTTTCGCATACGAACTCAAATTTTCGATCCGTTTACACCACTGGAAATCTTGCGAGGAGCACTTTGTGATGGTGTAGTTTTCTTGAACATTGGAGAACTTTGATTTTTGAGCATTTCAAGATCCTCCTGGATCATAAAACATAGAATGTAGTGTATGTTGAAGGGCTAAAACACAATCTTCTAAGTCTCAATCAAATGTGTGATCAAGGTTACAACCTCACATTTCATTCTAAAGGATGTGATATAAGGAAAACATGTTCAAGAAGATTTGTGACAGATGCAAACAAAACCCTGAGCAATGTATACGTTCTCGATGAGGTAAAAGGAGAAAAACATTGTATGGGAGCGATATCCCTTTCATATCGTTAGTAAAGGGAAGAACGATCTTTGGGGGGGGACCTTTTTCCATTGATTTTAAAGGGGGAGAGGTTGTAGATAGAGGAAGAATTGCAGACATGAGGAAAATTGAAGACAATGGGAGTATCAAAATTGAATAAGGGTTGCCATCAATGACAAAGGGAGAGATTGTTGGAAACATTGTTGTTATTGATTTCAAATATGAGGGGAGGCTACAAATGTCCAAGATAAATATTGCAATATGGATATTGTTGGAAATATCACTTTTGGATTTTTGATGGTCAGTTTGGATACCCTATATTTTAAGGAATTTTTACTCTAAATACCTAGCTCAAGTGGGAGCATGGGTTATATGGTTGAAAATATTATTTTGATACCTTTCCAACATTATATGGAATTCCCTTTAACTCCTTAGGAATGAGGAGATATGAATTTTTCTATTAGAAAACCCAGCCATAAATTCCAATCTAGCCTAACCAGTATTTACGTGCCAACCCTAAAAGTCAACATAGAAACACTATTAATACATGATAGATGTGCACATTTGAAGTGTATCTAAGAAATAAGATCAAGTCTGGGGTGTGTAGAAGAGATATGGGGCGCGCAAGAGGAGTTGATGAGTATTTTTGGGGTGTAAAGGTGTACAAGAGGAGTTTTTGGGGTTTTGAGTGTGCACTATGAAGGAATGAGGTCTATGGTGTTACAAAGTGCGTAGTTTTGAGGTTGTGATGTCGCGGTCTGGAATTATATTCTAGGAATGATGCTATGAGGTTAGATAGAGCATGAAGGCTAAATCTGACTAGGGTTTGAAGATATGTCTAGGGTATAAAGCAAGGAGAGGCATTGGAACATGAAATTTAAGGGTATGATGATGTTGTGAATTGCATGAAGTATGAAGCATGCGGGTGAATTCAAAATTACTCTGTGTATGAAGATATTAGATTACATGTCTGACTAAATTGGTACTTAATTGAGAAGATTGGTGTCTCATGTATGTTGGTGCTCAGTTGGGGAGATTGGTGTCTCCACTAGGTTGGTGCCTACGTAATATATTGTTGAGTTGGTGATCAACTAAGAATATTGGTGTCTCTAGTAGGTTGGTGCCTACAATATTTGGAATATTAGGTTGGTGCTTACAATATTTGTAATATTAGGTTGGTGCCTACATATATTTATAAAGATAATTTTTTATGGTTTTCTCCCGCAAGGGTTTCCAAATTAAACTCTATTTACCATGATTTGAGTTTACATGCATTTATTGTTTTAAAGATAATGAATGATTGATTAATGCTCAATTAAAGTAAAAAGTATCTTATATGGATTCACCCATGCCCTCAGTATAAGCATAAGTTCAACAATATCGGACGTCCAAACCTTGTTTGAAATCCTTTCTCGAGGTGAAAGCATCAAATACCACTTGAATACTTCAAACCATTGGAATGCATAGTCTTCTTGTCCCATTGTGTTGACAATATCTCCAAAAAATGGTTCTTTTTTCTTAATCGACATACTTGGAAAATATCAATTTGAGTGAAAAAGTGGTGGTTCTATCGAAGTAAAAATTTTACAACAAGAATTTAGTATCTTATAAAATTCTCCACATATTGACTTGATATCACATGCCATAACACTTAGTTCGAAATTTTTAATTACATGATTTGATTTGGATTTAAGGTATGGGTTTTACAAAAATCACATCATTTAATAACAATATTAATTCAAACATGTTTCAGTTGACATGGTGATAGGATCATAAATGTTCTTAGGGAGTGTGACTATGTATCGGGATGAATGAAAAATGAGATGGAAGTGCAAAGTGAGTAATGTGAGGGTTGTTTTGGTGATAGTGTGGGTTTGCTATTTGTGGGATGTGAGATGAAAGGGGAGGTGAGGGGGAAACTCCCGCATCTGTAATCAAGAAATAAACTAAGTATTATAATAATACATTTGGTGTGATGCAAAAGTCTGAGGGTCATTTTGGAGTGGTTGGAAGTGCGGGTTGCGGGTCTGCGAACCTTTTGGGAGAGTTCTTACTTCTGTAACAGGGATCCCACAAACAAAGAATTGGATAAGTGTAAGAAATGTGAAGAAAGAGTAATACAAAGTAGAAAAAATGACTAAGTGTTGATAATGAGGACTTGTGGTTTTGCGAGACTTTGGACTCGTGATGACTATGGGTGGTGTTTCCCACAACCCACATTTTGGAAAAAATGACTAAGTGTGAGATATATAAAAGAGAAATTATGACCAAAAGACTCAAACTTTTACCAATGAATGTTGATCAACATTCAACTCCAATTGTGGGATAATAACCCCCTGCAAGTTGTTGAGAATCTAAAGAGCCTTTTCCATTGGGCAATGGAGTCAAAATAAAAATAAGGAAAAATGGAAAGAAAGAAAAAGGAAACAAAAGGAAAGATAATATGGAGGAACTATATGCAGAGAGGAAAAAGAAATAGGTAAAGTTTTATGTATAAAAGGGGAGAATATGACATTATAAAAAGAAATTCTTGAGGTATTTACCATTCACGGACAATGTTTGAATTGTTCCATTCATATCTTTTAGAAAGTAAGAATTGAAAGAAAAAACCTTTTTAATTTGATATGGCTGAATCCAGAGAGCTTTGAACTTAGTATGAAAATATGGCTTCTCCTTTTCTTTGTTCTAGAGTAAATCCAATTGATCTTTTTGGAAATATTTAGTAGTAGTACTACAATCAAAATGCATTTTAATTATTTCTTGTATTTTGCTCATAATTGTCAATACTTGTAATCTTTGTTCTTCTAGCTGCATTAATTGATTATATCACATTTGAAGAGGGGAGTCTTCTTCCATGTATCTAGTTTTTGTAACAATGGGTAGTGCATTTGGTTCCAAATGTATAGGCATTCTCACTTCCTTTTCATATACCAAATTATAAGGTGATTGTCTGGTGCTTCCTTTTGGAGTAAGTTGACTTTCCCAAAGAGAATTTACAAGCATTTTATGCCAATTTATTGTATTTGCTATAGTTATCTTTTGGGGGACTTGTAATAGTGTCGTATTAGTTGATTTAGCCAAGCCATTTCCTTGAGGATAATAATTGGATGATTGTCCCATTAGAATACCATATTCTCCACAGAATTTTGTGAATTTAGACTTGATGAAAATTGAGCCATTGTCTATTATGAACTTCTCAAGAACACCAAATCTAGAAAGAAAATTATCATTCAAGAATATGAAAAGTTGCTCTAAATAAACAATATTCAAATCTACAACATCTTGCCACTTTGTAAAATAATCAGTGGCAGTGAGAATGTATGAATTCCCTTTACTAGATTTTGGATTGATTGGACCAATAATATTCAGAACCCACTGTGTGAATGGTTCTTCTATTGATATGAACTTCATACTACTCTTTTCATTTTTCCATAATTGTTTTTGGCATGGAAGACATGTTTTTATCATTAAATAGTTCTCCTTGAACATAGTTGGCCAATAATAACCAACTCTGATAATTTTATGTGTAGTCACCACAGGTGCAATGTGTTATTCACAATCTCCCTCATGGAATTCTTGTAATGTTTGTTGGGATTTTGAATGGTACATACATATTAGTAGAATTCCATCAAGATTTCTTCGAAACAAAATTTCATAAACTAGCACATATTGATTGGTCTTCATTTTTAGAGCTCTCCTTTATTTAGAGGACATTCCGACAAGAAACTATTCAAATTTTAGGTAAAGGATAATATCCTTATACCATTCAGACCTTGGTATGGACACAACTTGCATGGTAGTATCATCTATATGAGGAGAATTTATATTGACAACTTCAATACCAATCATCTTCTTGCATAACCCTTGTTCTTTGATGACTTTGAGAGGTTTAATTTCCATATCATATTCTTGAAGTTTAGCCATATTGTTTTCCCATATCTCTTCTCTGAATTGTTGATTTAGAAACATTTTGATAGGAGAATGTGATACATAAGAAATAATATGAGTTGATAAAATATAGGTTCTAAAATGAGCAATTTCTTTGACCAAAGAAAATTATTGTTTTTATTTGGTGGAGTATTTCATTTCATAATCATGCAAGGTTTTACTCATGAAGGAAATTGGAAGCTCTTCATCCTTTGAATTATTTTGAGAAAGTATAGAAGCAATAGTCTCTTCTGAGGCGAATGAATACAATATGAAGTCCTCATCAAAATCATGACTAACAAGAATAAGAGCAATGGTAATTGCATATGTGATATTTGTAAAGTAATTTTGAGTCTCTTTAGTCCATTCAATTTTTTTATCTTTCCTTAATAGCTTGTTGATTGGTTTTACAATTGTGGCATAGTTGGGAACAAATCTTCGCAAAATAATTATCTTTCCAAAGAAATATTGTATCCCTTTTCAAGATGTAGGAGGATTTAAATCATTTATTGCTTTAATTATTTATCAATATAAATGCTTTTTTTACTTACAATATGGCCAAGAAACTTCCCTTTTGATACTGCAAATAAACATTTCTTTGGATTGAGAGATATGTCATACTTCATGCATCTTTGAAAAACATGCATGAGGTGTTTCATGTGTCATTCTATCAACTTTGAATGAGGATTTAGGTCATCATAATAGTCTGCCATGAATTTTCCAATCAAATCATTAAAGGCATGGTACATAGCTCTCTAAAATGTAGCTCCAACATTTTTCAATCCAAAAGGCATGTAGACATATGCATAGGTTTCCCATGGTGTGACAAAGGCAGTTTTTGGTCTATCTTCTTCAACAACAAGTACTTGATTGTATCCATAAAACCAATCTAACACAGACATTAATGCAAAACCAGTAACGTGTTGCAACAACATCTCCATGTTTTAAAGGGGGTAATAGCACTTGCTCAATTTAGATCTCAAAAATATACACAAATCCATATTTCACCATTAATTTGTTTTACAACCATAAGATTTGAAATCCAATTTCAGTGTTTGATTGAGAAAATCATGCCATCCTTTTTCAACTTTTCAAGTTATAATTTTACCAAAGGCTTCAAATTTGGATTGATTATTCTTAATTTTTTCCTAAAAGGCCTTGTTCCTTCCTTGACTAGTATACAATGCAACAAAATACATTTAATTTGATGTATTATATACCTAGTGTTTATGCCTAGAGGTAGGTCTTGGGATTAAAAAAAAAAGGATGCCATTGTATTTTGTGCATGTTAGTGGGAACCCTTGTTACATAATGGAGAGATAAATCTAACTCTAGTACCATGTCTAAAATATAATAATTTTTTCTTGGTTACCAAAAACTTGCAAGGTTCATCTTATTACTAAGACTCATGATAAAATATAGAGCACAAGAAAGACAAGAGACAAAAGGTTTAGTGGAAAAGGCCTCAAGCCATAATCTCTCACTTTGTATTCATTTCAATAATACAAATATATAATAAAAGAATGAAACCACCTTAATATCTCTCACATTGATACTTCATCAGAAGATAAGGTAGGAAGAGACAAAGTAGGAGTCTAGAAACACACTCAGAATAAAAACTATATCCTTAAATGTGAAATAAATAGATGGTATATTAGGACTTCATGATTGTATAAGAGTCAGAGGATATCATCCCCCCCTCAATAATAATTCCAAACAATAATACCACCAAAGAAACATAAATTGGTATCATCTCCAGCTCTTCATGTTGAAACTCTTGAGTTGAGCCTCAATGAAGAACTACCTGAAAACCTCTCAAATTTGGATGCTGAAAACTTTGGAAAATTTCATTATGTAATCATGTGAGAGAGAATGCATGTAATTTGTTCATTGATGTGAAATCCAATATGATGAGGAAGACACAAGATAAATGAATCAGTTGTGATTCTAACACATCCCTAAAAATGCTTGACAACTCATTCAAATGCCAAGGTTTAATGCAAAAGGATCCAACTATCCTCTTCTAGGTCAAATGACCATCTAGGTGAACAAAATGTCCACGATATTGCTCTCGAAATCAACATCACAATCATGTATCATGTGTATGATTCAATTTCAATTCATTGAACCACAATTCTACCAAACTCTGCCATCTACATATTACACTTGTCCATCTAGAAAATTTGATTCCAATCTGGCATTTTTTATTTTTATTTTTATTTTTATTGTCGAAATTTTCAGTCTAACAACCATGTTCAATTCCCCCCTTTGTCAACTGAAAGGAGAGACCACAAGTGGTTTTTGGTTGACTATGAACCATCTTCACTAGATTTGTGCACTCCTCTCTTTTAAGTTATAGGATAGTTTCATCATTGTACTCCCCCTTTGAGGCTAAAGAGAGTACCATACTCAATTCACTATCTGTTGAAATACACATCTTTACTTGAGATTGAATTCTTCAGTAAGAATGTTATATATTCTTGGCTTTTGATGACCATTACCAAGGATCAAGCCAACCATAATGTACTTTCAATCTTGCAAATTTCTTCAATGTTGAACATCTATTTGATGAATGATTTGACTTGCTATAATTCTAACAAGGATGGAGATCAAAAAATTGATTCTATATGCGACCAACTTGATTACAATGTTATAGTTGAGACACTTGTTATGATGCTTGGTTGATAATTGATGGTTGAGATACATCGTTGTGGCACTTGGTTCATGGTAGAGGCATATCATGAGTGATATGACACTTGTTTTAGGCACATGGTTGGCACATGTTCTTGGCATATGGTTGATACACTCCAATGATGATATCTTATGGTATATTGTATGGTATTGATGTACATGGTTGATGTACATGGGTGTTGTGCATGGTTGGCACACATTATGGTACATTATGTACATGGTTTATGTTTTGTTCATGATTCTCTATTCATTATTGACATATATTTTGCTTCATAATGTGTAACATACCCAACCACCCA
>WSFP011489770.1:0-14996 GCA_009831015.1 Picea engelmannii | reverse complement strand
GTTGTCATTTCCAGTGTTGAAGTCGATATTGTAGGAAATACTATTCCAAACCATCGATATAGGTCATTTTCAAAGGACAAAATGTAAAATTGCAAGACAAAGATTGCATATAAAAATTTATAGGGAAATAAATATAATTAACTTGCATACTTGTGATAGAACTCTTCATCACATTTGTCCTTTTTTTATTTCCTACAAGAATAAAATTTAAAGGGAATTTTGAACAATCAATTATATTACCATTTTTAGTCATTTTGATATGTATTACATCTATGAATAGATATAATTTAATACAATAACCCTTATAAAAAACAATAAATAGTAAACAGTGGGCCATGAATATCAATATCATTTTGATTACCTACTAGGAAGTTGACCAAAATGCATCATATTTTCTAGCACGCCAATGTATAAAATATTGGGAGGTAAAATCATTGTGGAGTATAGTAACATGAACTAACCATAGCGAGTTCCTCTTTTGGAGGACATTATCATGAGGTTCCATGTGGACTTAGATTCGATTTTACAACCTTGTTAAAACACCTTATTTAGGGGAATGTGCAACATTGGAGTTGGATTGTGGACCCACATGTATTCTTCTTATCAGGAGATATTTAATCCATTTTGGGGGTTGTTTTTGGCCAACTAAGGAGGTGTGACTATGATATATTTATCCAACGATCTATAAACTTCCATGGATTTTCCACTAGACCAAATCGTCGCAACAGATCTTATAATATTTTGAAAATATTAGATTTATGCATTTTATTTCCTTAGATCCCAGAATTATTATATCTTACTTATGGATTGAATTTAAGAAATAAATTAAACATAAGAATGAAATAATACACACAAAATACACACTATACACATAAATGAACACAATATTTGACCCGATAAACCCCATACAAGAGAAAACCTACCTAGAAAGTGATGCCTCTACTATGTTGTCTTTACTTTAGTTATAAAATGTACATACAACATAATGGGAACTCACTATGGAGTTACCTTTTTTCATTGTGGCTTGTATTACTACTATAGAACCCTCCTCTTCCTATATTATGCTATCCAAATACCACTATCAGATATTTTTCTCAGCTATGGAACAAGTTACAATGCAAAAGAATGGGACCCCTTAGTTACATAGCCCGATAGCCATATAGGGGTAGGTTTTTCACTTCCTCAACCCTTAATTGTGATAAGGTTTTGGACGTTATAGAATATCATTAAAATTACAAACGTGGCTAGCCCCATATGTGTGAGTAACGGTCATTGACATATCCTCTTGTACCATTGTGGTCAACCTCTATGAGGCATAACTTTTTCATACGAGTTTGATCGATGCAATCTTTGAGCTATTGGAAATCTCTTTGAGTGTATATTAGAATCAAGGGGTATGATTAAATGATGAGAAAGTTTTTACCCCAAAAAATGTCGTTTGATGCTTCAAAATGGATCTAGAAGGTTTCAAACCCCAATTTTCCAAATTGGGACTTGGCATTAAAATGACCTTGCAAGCTTATTCCTACAATAGTTTCCACTCTAAAAGCATCGATATAGATGGAAAATAACATAATGATCCAATCCAGATCATACCTTCCCATTTAGGGAAGATATTGGCCCCCAAAATATTTACTGAATGAGGCAAGGAAAATTTTCCTCTAAATTCTCCCTAGAGTACCATTTTTCTTTTCCTGGAATTTGTCCTTTCAACCCACTCTAGAAAAGATCATGTTTCCCGTGTCTTGTAGTTCTGAAATTCTTCTGCAAAAACTATATCTTCTTCCAACTCTTCCTAAGAATCTAGTGTTAACTCCTCTATGCTAGGTAGGACTTGGTCCTCCTCCTGATCCAACATGGAAGGCTCATAGATTTTTAGATTCTCCACATTCACCACTGAGTAAATGCACATATATGGGGGTAGATTGATTTTTTATTCATTATATCCCACCTTCTCCAATATCTCGAAAGGGACATGTAATAGAGTCTTGATCTTATTACCATGACCCTATAGTCTTTCCTGGTTTAGATGTAAAAAAAACTTGTCTCCCACTTCGAATTAATTCTCAGTTATGTTTTGATCATGTATGGACTTATAATTTTCCTGTGAATTATTTTGCGTCTCTTATACTTGCAAATGGATCTACATAATCTTTTGAACATTTTTTTCTACTCTCATTACATCTCCTATGAGGTCTTCCCCACTCCTCCTTAATTCCCATATACAAGATCCAAGAGTGAAGGTGGAAAACATCCAAAGTAAGTTTCAAAGGGTGAATTACCAATAGAAGTGTGGACTTCTCTATTATAAGAGTGTTATATATAGATCATATTTTCATCCCATATCTGTAGACACTTTTGATTGCAACCCCTCAAAAGATTCACCAAAGTCTCGTTGACTAGTTTTGTCTACCCATCTGTGTGTGGATAGAATTTTGTATATATCTTCAACTTAGTGTCCATATTCTCCCACAGTGTAGTCCAAAATGCAAAGAGAAATGTACTATCCCTACTTGAGATTATGCTCCTTGGTATCCCAAATTCTACCTAGACTTATTCAAAGAACTTGTTTGTTGCTTCTTGTCCTTTGATGGTATTTTTATGAGGCATGAGAATACACATCTTGTTGAACCTATAAACTACCATAATTAGATATTCATGTCACTTCAAGGTTGTTGGTAAACCTCCCACAAAATCCATGGAAATTATTTCCCAAGATCGAGTGGGTACAAGTAAGGGATGGTATAGACCTTGCTTCTTGTTATTGGGATTTCTAGTACAATAAAGTATTCATTCTGTAATATAATATTCTATTGGGCCAGTACACATACCTCTGTAAGTTAGCAACCATCTTCCAAACACCAAAATGTCCTACAACATTGGAGGGGTGAGCCTCTTTGATAAGCTACAATATTTCACCTTTAGGAACATAGAGCTTGTCTAGCTTGTAGAGTAACTCATTCTAGAGATGATAGTCATCCTTACCATCACCTTCTTCTATATGAATTCATCTCTATAGTTGTTGAAACACCTCCTTGAAGTCCTCGTCTTCTGTGTATGTCTCTCTCTGTGCATTATGGATAAAAGGCTCTAGGTGCATCAGAGTTCCCAAATTTGTAATCATAGATTTGGGTGGCATTGAAAGCATGTCTTCTGACCTAGTTCCATTTCCCTTATTATCCTTGATCACTAGATGAGACTGTTATAAAAACCCATCCACTTGTAATGTCTAGTTTGTTGTAGCTTACTTTAGGCCGACAAATATTATAGTGGCTAGTGATCTATGTGGATGATGGTATCCTTTCCCATAAGATAGCTCTTCCACTTCTTAACAGATTGAACCAGTGATCTATAATTGAGGGACTAAGAGTCCACACAATTCACCAATACGAATGCAAAATACAATTGTTTCTTTGTCAATCTAGAAACAAGCAGAATTTGTCCTCCATTAAATGCCAGAGTCTGAAATAAAACAAAACTCCAATTAAAAATACAAATTGAAGTGAAATTATTCCATTGATGTTATTTAAATTCAAAACCGGGGCATGCATTTAGGTTCAATGTCAAAATTGAAATCATTTTTAAATGGGTGCAATCAAGTGAGACAACCCTCTGACTTCCCTCCTTGAAACCTTCGTATATTTTCAAGTTTTCTTCCTTTATCAACCTGGAATTAAAGTAAATATTGTATTTAATTCCACAACTATGTTTTCAGTATGAATAAATTCCACCACTTGGTTAAATTCCAACATGTCAAGATCCTAACTGTCAAATTCAAAGTATATTGGACCTGGATTAGAACATATGAATTGAAACAAATGTAATTGTAAGATCATTTCGACCAAATTATTCACTTGAGTGGTTTTGAGGGAAGGGTGGATTTCCTTAGATTCCCACTGATCTATAGAAAGCCATATCTGCTATGTACTTTCACCACAAATTCCAAATGGTGTAGGCCAAGCATGGGGAATTTCACAAGCTAAGAATGCAGTAATGCACTAGAAGAAATGATGAATTTGGACAGAGGGGAAATCAAATCGATCAAGAGGTTCATTGGTTTCCTTGGTGGCTTATTGCCACAGTGAATGTAACAGTGAATCAATGTATCCAAGACAAGTAGTCAACACACCTTAAAGATACACATAATAACCAACATAATTTTCCTCAATCAATTAGTGAAATATCCATGGGAAGCACTATGTATATAAGCTTTTTTTTTCTATGTGTGGGCTCTACTTTCATGGATTTAACCCATCCATTGGAAACAGTAAGTTTTGCAACCAAGGTGTTCATGAAGAAAATAACAACCCTCGAGAGATGAACACCCAATGACCATAGAAATTGATTGTTGTGGCTCAAAGAAATTGTAACCAAAATTATTCATAGCACAAAACCCACACCAGATCCATGAAATCAAAACAATGACATACATATTTCAACATTTAATGGGGAACTTTATTATACACGGGATAAGATTACATATGGGTGCACTATACACAAACTATGTGTATATTTATTCACTGAAAATACAAAATTGCAGATAGCCATGACTTAGATACACCTTCACTCAGTGAAGACATGACCTCATCAACTTCATCCACCAAAATTCGATCAGGGTGCCACTTCTCAAGCCTTAGTTTATGCTATTGTACTCCCTCAATTTCTCTTGCATCTCCCTCCATTAATCTCTTCACTAAATCCCTCAATTTTTTGATGGGATACCTTTGGAAGGCCAACCATGAAAGTTGTTCATTTCACATTCACATTGTGCCAAAAGAAAAAATAAAATAAAATAAAACAAAACATGTTTATTTACAAAATTTACAATCATTTCTCAAGATCCAATTTGGATCACACCTCCCCATTTGAAGGCTTTTGGTCCCCAAAAGTTGGACCATTAAGAAGATAGAAGCACATGGCTTCCATTTTTCTCTACATATCCACCATTCCATTGTTAGTGAAGATGGCTTGTTTTCTATTTGTTTTCCCTTATTTCACTATTAGAGGGAGTTATGCTCTATGTCTCTCTATGTGATTTAATAAGGTATGCCTTGCCACCCTTGACTAAGTGGCGCATGTTTTATCTCCTATAAAAGGTAACATCCATATCCCACAAGTATGGGCTAATCAACACCATCTCGTAGGAATCCAATGGTGCAACTTCACATTCTACCCCATCAACATAGCCATCACTAATGGAAAACTTGATTTTACATCTTTGAGTTATTCTCATAACAATTTTCCCTTGCAACCATACTAGTAAACTTGGTTTCTAGACCAAGATCATCAACTTATGTTTAAGAAGCCATATTACATTAAGAACCATTATTGAACAAGGCATTTACCTTCTAGTTCTTCACTTGAACTTTGATTGTGAATAGTGCATGTTCATCTTCACTTTCCTTTGGCTACTGAAATGTGCTGCCAACTAGGGATTCATCTAGATCAAATATGTTTCTATCACTTCTTCTTTTGTCTCGGTAGATTCCTTTGCTTTCCCCTTGGACTTTAGCCACTTTGGATGTAATTCTGGATGAAGTTTCTAGCACTTCTCTTCCATGTGTCCATCCACATCGCAATGTTTGCATTGCCTAATATGTTGGGTATTTTTTATATTATTTGCACTACTATAGACCCCACTAATGGGGGTGCCCTTGGGGGCGGAGCCCCCGAGAAACATTTTGGGGGGTTTATTCGCCAATAGTTTGGATGGTTTTTTACCTTTGGTGGGGGAGGGGGGATTCCTTTGCATTTGGCGGTTTTGTGGCGCATGATATTTCAATCCATGCTTTTCTATTTATGGTTAAGGAATTAGGGTTGTAATCTAATGTGGGTCAATGGATTAGGGGTTTCATATGCCACATGGTCCTATATATTGTATTGTAAACAATGAAGTTGGAAGATGATATAATATAAGAATTAGAGGTGTGGATTTAAAAGTTTTTTTTTATCAGTTTGGGTTTTCAGGATAACGTATCTATGTAATGTGTGTGTGCCATTGTATGTTTTCTACTTTTTATTTAGAATCCATTTCCAATAGTTAATCATACAAGGTTAAAATATGCATTTGGTATTAGAGTAGTTATTGGATTCATGGGGATGCCTTTGTGGCTAAGGTTTTGGCTCAAGTATATGATAAACCTTGTTATAGTAGGAGCTCTTCGATGTTGATTCTTGTGGTGAAAAAAAATGATGAGCAGTTCAAATATAGAGATCAAAAATTTTAATGGGAAACGTTTTGAGGTATGGAAGCTCAAGATGGAAGATTTGTTGGTAGACAAAGATCATTGGATCATTGTGAATCCAAGCACTTCACCTTTAGGAATGTCAGTAGAAGACTAGGAAAAGTTGGATTAAAGAGCACAATAATGTCTTTTAGATTTAATATTAAGGGAAGCTACAACCAAAAATTTATGAAATAGATTAGGGGCTTTGTATTATTCTAAGTCACTATTAAACAACCTATTCATGTAAAAGAAGTTCGACTAATTATTCTATATTTTAAATTATATTTTACATGGATGGTTTTCCTTAAATAAATTACAATGACTAAATTATAATAGGTTTTCCTACCTTTCAAAGTAGATGTAGATTTTTATATATTGATAATTACTAGGTTTTCTTCCTTTCAAACTAGATGTAGGTTTTTATATTATGATAATGAAACAGTTAAGATCTCAACCGTACTAGATTGTGAGATTGTAGGTGAGATGAACTTTATTTATTGCTTCCGGCTTAATCGTAAAGAGTCAGTCACTCAAATGGCTATTCTGACGGAGGTGAGAGTCATCACATGTAGTGCATGTTCTCGTGATTTGTTTAATGTACGTGGTCGCTGGTTGGAATAATGCACAGCGTTGTTTTCTTAAGGTAAGCTCCTGCTTTCTTTTCTTTAGTGATTCATAAATGGCAAAGCGTACGAAATTTAGAAATCAAAAGAAACCCTACAATTTGCATGTTACTGATAGAGCGGAATCCATGGTCCGAACTGTTCGTTACATCTTAAATTATTCAAACGCGAGGAAATGGTGAAACTGGCATATGTGAGAAATAGCTCCGAATGACTACTGTGTACAGTACGAAATAGCTCCGAATGACTACTGTGTACAGTACTGGATGTAGAAGCCTTCAGAGACTCAGGTCAAATAGATGAAGTCCCTCCAGGCTCCCATATGAACAGAATACCAGATCACATGTAGCATATTCCACAAGTGAACACGACAACGTGCAGATTCCAGTTGTTTTCAAATGAAATATATGAAGGCATAAGTAATAATGATTGAGTTTTCTCAAATGAAATATGTAAGGGATATGGTAATAAGAATTTAAATGTTTCCAAACGAATGTATTTAATAATAATAATTTAATTTTAATCTTATAATCTAGCCGAGAATTAAATTGATTTACCAAATAATTGATGTATAAGATTATTTTGGAATATAGAATAGGTTTTTACAGTTATTTCACTGTTTAGATTATAACATAGTTATAATATCTATAGAATCTTCCATATAAATTACAATTTACTGAATAGTTATTGGTTCAAATTTAGATTAAATTGACCGAATTATTACTTTAATTTCGCCTTTTGCGGTTTAATGATATAAGCCGTGCATATCTGGAGTGCGTGCTTTGTTTCTAGGCTACTTTTATCTCTCTTTTCTCTTTTCAAATCATAGTGGTACGAGCATTGAGAATCACCTTTCAACAATGCTGAATATTAGCACAGCCCCTAACTCATTGCTGAGAATGTCGAAAAGTCCTCAATATATTGAAAACGTGTATTTTCAATATAAAACGTTTGTGGTAATCAGTCTGTGGTAATATGAAACGTTTGGTTGCATTAGGTTGATAAATGGAATCTGGTAATTACATATCCTTACAGTAATTTTTTAATGTGATTAGGTAAATGTTAAAAAGAAAATATGTTAATGGATGCCTTGATAAATGCAAGAAAGTTATGAACAATAAATCTGATCCATTGATTTTGGAAGACCACTAAGAATATGCCAGCATCTTCAATGCATAGCCATAGATTAGAGTTTAATTAGGGTTTAAGGTTAAATAAGATTAAAAGATCATTAATTGTGCCCATTATCAATAGGTACGCCTTTCAGTGTAATAAATATAGTAGCAAATGGCAACATGAACTTCGGTGATGCCCAATATCGTTGCAGAGGCTAATGATAATGGGCATTCGAAGGTTCGGATCATTAATTCAGAAAACAATGAGAATGGTCCAATCTGTCGGCAGGAGACCCAGGCTTTGTAGAGAAAGCAAGCAACAGCGTTTCCATCCTCCAACAAACCCATTCGAGGGTTTTTATACTGGCGGACTGAGAGAGGCTCAGCTCGAAATGATTTAAGAACAGCACCTCAGAAGCCCAACCTTACTCTCTTCCAGCGGAGGACCAAACCATTCCAAAGCCCATTACTGTCTTCTCATATCTCTGTTAAGTAAGTATCCGAATTTGGAGCCGCAGAGAAACTTAGTAAGCCAGAAATCTACCAAGAATGGATTCCACATTAAACCGATGTGTTGGCACCAATATGAACCTCCTACAGTCTGATTAGAAAACCAAACTTGCTTCGTTTCTAATCGGTTTCCCATGCTGATCCAGCCGTTGTATTAACATGGACTGTTGTCCCTTTGCATAACTCAAATGGACTAAGCAGTCTCATCTTTATAGAGATTGAGAAACGTTAAGAATGGCGGACTGCAGAACTATGAGTTGCAAGTATCCAATAAGCTACAACTTGATTAATGGAGTTTGATTTTAACTCTAAATAAAATGAAGAAAAGTTAAAAAGAACAACGATAGTATTATTTGCAAGGTGTACCTTTTTTATTTTTTTATTTTATGATATATTTTATTCGGTTATGGAATAAATAGAACGATAGACCTCGATTTCGATGAATTATTTGTTCATTCCAATGGAATCTTGGTATTGTCACTTCTCCACAATGTGTTTAATGGAATCTCACAATCGTGCATTTTGAAAGGGTGTGCCGCACTTGGGTGCTTGGAAAAAGAAAGGATACACCTTGCAAACTCTTGTATACTCATACTTTATCTATACTTATACTTTGTTCTAGGTTACTGATAAATCACACTTTATTCTAGTACAACTCTTGTATACTTAAACAATTGTTAAAAGCTTTAACATGTAGTTATATTTAAGCGTACATCCATGAACGTGAGAAATCAAGAGAACAACATTTGAGCAAACAAAATACATACACAGAAATAGTGCAGGCACGAATTGTGCCTAACACCTCACTAAGTCTTTGTTATTGTAAAGCAATTACAATATGAGCACTAACAACTCGGTTTACAACTTCAGAGGTGTCAAACAACTTGTCTCACCTCACCAACACACTCATACACAAATTCGTCACACCAAGACTCTATGTCACAACTGTCTTCGCAACCTCCTACGACGCACCTCAAACATGCCCTCAACTGCACACTTGTTGTCTCTTCATTTCCGCAGACTTCATAGATTTTAGTTCTACCTCACACATACCTCCAACAAACCTGCATTTCAAAACTTCCACAAAATCCGCCGAAAAGAAGCTCACCCATCTTGTCTACCGAATCTACCTCAATGTAGCACAATTCCTCCCATTTGGAGCGACTTCGCTCCTTGAGGGAGCTTGCCCCTCTCCGTATAAGCCTGCCTCAAAACCATACAGCTCTTATTGCTCTCTCCCAAGCTGCCTCCCTTGGTTGTGTGTCCTTGTGCCTTTATAGGTGTTGATCCATGCCAATCGTGACATCTTTATGTCCATGGGTCAGTTGACCTATTTGTTCACCAAGTCGTGCCCCTTCACAAAGTTGGGCCCACTCTTCATGTGGGCGCGTTCAGGTGCTTTTCCCTGTTGACCCACTGAACGTCTCATTTCATAGTTTAGCTGACCCACCAAACCCTTTCCCGATGCCCCCATCTGTCTAATCGAATCGTTGTTTGGGTGAGTGTGTTTCTTAGCCAAGTCGAGCCGACTTGTCTAGGTGTGCCCTCCCCATGCCTTAGTCAATTCGTCTATCATTGGTGGAGCACCCAAGTGTTTCTCTCAACGCTTCGTCAAACCATCCATCGTCTGACTTGTGTCGCAAAGCATCTTGGGTGGAGTTACCCCTTGGCACATCACACTTCCAAGGAACCCCAACTCTCCCCATATATGAAGCCTTCCTTTCTTCAAATTCACCCACTCTCCTGCCTACTTGATTTCCTTCATTTTGGTATGTGGTGGAGGTTTACGGGCCCGGTGTTGGCGCCCCAAGCCTTACATTCTCTCTCACCTCAATTCGTTGTCATCCTTGACAACATCCACAAAATATGTAATCTCTAAGTCTCTTCCCAAACTCGTGCCCCCATTACAACTAAGTCCTTTGGAAACCCCAAATTTTGTCAAAGTGGAAACCCCAAGTTTCCTTCCAAAGTGGGAACCCCAAGTTTCTAACTCGCACTACAATCATATGCAACCTATGCAACTATCCACATTGTCCTCTTCCCAAAGTTGAGTGCGACCAAAATCTTCGCTACAATGGAAAACATCTCATCCCCAACTCTGTCTGCAATGTCTAAGTTGCCACAACCCCACTACAAAAATCATTCATTGTTTCATTGTTGTTGCTGCTGCAATCTCAACCAAAACTTCAAAAATGTCTAAGTTTTGAACTCTCGTGAACATGTTGTTGCGTCCATACTTCAACCAACTTTTTCATGTCTTTGCACACCGCTATAGTCTCAAGTCCAGCATTAGTTGGATAGTTAGTCCAACCATCATGTTGAGTTCTTGAAATGTGCATCTCCATGAATGAACTTAGCCTCTTCTGTCTACATATCTATGACTTTGTCCAACTCAAAATACTAAAGAAAGTGTCCATCCTTTCCTCATCGTTGCTTCCGTCCTTCAATCTTTTTCAAGGAGATCCTCCACAATGTCAAAGTGTTGCACTTCGAACCTATGGGTGCATCCATACTTTGACTTCATTCTGCAATTTGGTCCATCCGCAGAACAATGTCAAACCAAGGAAAGGTCTCCCCTCACCTTGTTGAACTATGAATTCACACCAAAAAAAAGTCGTCTATGGAAACTCAACTCCATTGTCCTCTGCATGGCACAATTAGCCAATATTTGCACCAAAAATTGCACTTCCTAACTACGTTTTCCTCACTACTTCATCACCTATCCATGTTTATATGCCTACATCTCTATTCCTTTTAATGGTTAGGCTTCACCCTCAACCATGCTTCCCAAAGAAACATAAACACCCATGTCCAAAGATTCTCTTCGTGTTGCAATATGTCTATCCTCACAACCCTCCAAATGAAGGCAAGTCCTCAACTCACATACCTTCATCAATTCACCTCTCTGCAACAAAATCCTACAATGAGTGTGGCCAATGCACCCACACTCCTCAAACATCCCAATGAATCGTCCAAAGTGTGCAAATTAGAATGAGTCACCTCAAAGAACTTCCATGCCTTAGGCATGTTCGAACCAATACTCTTCCAACCTCAACCAACGACCCTCCTAGATCTATGATTCATCACACAAGCATCTGCAAGTCACCAAGGTGTGCTATGTCTCATCCAATGTCCCATACCAAAGGAAATAAAACATCACTCATGTCACTTGGTCTTCATTTTTCCCATTCAGGTTGTCTACCAACAATTCTTGGCTAAATTCTTTGGTGACTCCATCCATCTCCTAGAACAGGACTACCTTGCACCTCCTCAAAGTGTCCAGACTATGGCATTATTATTGCAATTATCTAGTTATCACAAGACCCAAAAAACTATACAAGGAACTAAACATCAAGGTACCTCATCTATCCTATCCAACTCTACACATATAGACTTCACTCCCTACTTCACCACAACAACCTTTCCATTAACGCACCTCATCAAAGAGTTTGGAAGCTTCCCCAAGACACCTCCACGACTGCATCCTCCTCATGGACTCCCCTCCATTAGCATCCATATCTCCACAAACCTGCAAGACCTTTGTTGCAATCCAAGACTGTTTCCATCCATCCACTTCAAAAATTTATCTCAATCCCAAACTTCGCATGCAACTAGTCAAATTCATCTCCAATGTATTTCCATCTCCGCACCTTGATTTTTTCCACTTAAAGGAACCATGCATCCACCACCTGATTGTCAATTTACATCGCTTCTAACTAGATTTTGTAAGTCTATTGGAATATTTAATAGCATTGAGAGTGGGGGGGGGGTTAAATCATCACTATACACTTTCAAAGAGTTTTTCTTCAAACTACTTCAAACATATTAGCATTTATAAATGCAGACAATCATAACATAAATCTATTGAACATAATCACATGAATTAATCAACACATTCACATAACACATATATTTAATTGGAAACCCAAACTGGGAGAAAACCACTTGAAGATATTTCACCAATGAGTATCAATTCATTTGTAAATAGTTTTCTTTGAGGACACTGATCCTCTATAGGCACCAACCTACAAGTAGATGATGACACCAATCCTTGTATGAGTACCAACTCAATGACTTCATGCACCAACCTGCATGCCTACGAGGACACCAATCCTCTTGAGCACGAACTCAATGACTTAAGGAACCAACCTACATGTAGATGAGGACACCAATCCTCTTCAGCACCAACTCAATGAATTCAACCATTGGCATGCATGTAGATGAGGACACCAATCCTCTTATGAGTACCAACTCAATATTTCTCTGTTGCACCCTTCTACCCTTAATTTCACTCGCGTTCACTAAAATTGTTGTGATGCATTTAGCTTATCCTTTTTTGTCTAATAAATTATTTCAGAAACCTCCAGAACAAAGTTACTTTTGTACAGATCTCTCATGACTGCACTAGATCTTATACAATGTATTCCTCTGCATTCTTAATGCTAAACAAAATATCCTTTTTCCATAACAATGCTCCTGCAAATAGTATTGAAACACTTATAAAATACAAATCTCCTTATGCCACCAATTCTTATTACTACAAGGATCATATTTATGCAATTACAATATCCAAATAAGGATGCCACCCTTCAACCCCTCAACAAATCTTGAATACCATGACTATATTCGGTTCATTGCAAAACATTATCCTCATATATCTATAATTCCGAGAAAAAACATATCATAACTATTTATCTATTTTACCATCTACGTTTTCCTCCGATCTTTGTACATCCGAATTTATTTCCTCAGATCCTCATATTCTTCTCAAGCATCTCCACATATATCCCATTGTCATAATGTGTGTGTGTGTGTATGTGTGTCTGGTTTAATTGAACTAAATGTGGGCATCAATATATGAGAAATTCCTCCAAATGTGCATCAATAAATGAATCTCCCAAGTTAGAAACTACCTTTTCAATTGTCTACATTACCATTTTTTGATATGGTTCTTTTTCACCTTTAATATCTTCAATAGTTCTTCCGACAATGTCAACAACTTCCACTTCATTAGCTATCTCAACAGTTGTATCTACCAACTTCTTATAGTTCTTGAACCACCAAGTGATATTATAAGTGTCTTATGGGCTTATTTGAACTCCATCCATTTCATTCCACTTGACATCAATGTTAATATTCTCAACTATATCTGCACCTTAATATCAACGAAAATATACTCAAGAATGTCCCCCTTTTGTCATTGATGGAAATTATACTATTGAGCCACTACCCCTATCAGTGTACTACTGAGATCTTTTATTTCTTTCCTTCTTTTTTCTCCCCCTGAGGGTATGTGTGTGTTGCTGAGATTTTTTTTTTCTTTCCCTCTTTTTGCTCCCCCTTAGAGTATGCTCCTCTGATTTTGCTTCTTTCTTTCCCCCTTTGACATCAAGAAAAAATGGTGCATTTACTTAGCAATTTATTGAACCCCTAATCTCTATCTGAGGTAATCAAATACATATTTAGGAAGGGGCTTGGTAAACATATCTACAATTTGTTCCTTGGTAGGAACATACTCTATCTTGACAATCTTATCATTTACTCGTTCCCTAAAAAAGCGATATTTGATTGGGATATGTTTTGTATTTGAGTGCATCACTAGATTATTGGAAATGATTATAGAACTAGTTTTGTCACATAGTATAGAAATTGGCTTCTTATATTCTACAATGTCTTGCAGTGTTTGCTTCATCTAAAGGATTTTTGTGCAACATGATGTTGTTTCAATGTACTCTGCTTCTGTCGTGGATAAGGAGATTGGAGATTGTTTCTTTCTTAACCAAGATACTAGACAATTTCCCAAGAAGAATGTTCCTCCACTTATGCTCTTCCTACCATCAACATTGTCTACCTGATCTACATCAATGTATGTTGTTAGGGTACAATCTTTTCCTTTTGGACACCACAGTCCAAAATTCATTGTGCATGTCAGGTATCTGAGAATTCTTTTGACTACCACCACATGTGATTATTTTGGTGCATATTGAAATCTTGCAACCAATCCAACAACTTTCATGACATCAATGTAGTTACATATAAAAGGATATCAATAATTGATCTATACATGGTGTGATCTGCCTTTGGTGATTCATCATCCTTACTCGTCTTGCAACATTTAATCATTGAATTATTGACAAGTTTGTAGTCTTCCATCTTTAACTTCTTTAAAATCTCTTTGATATCTTTTGTTTGAGAAATAAATATACCTTTATTTGACTCATAAATTTTCAAACCTAAGAAGAAGGACAACTCACCTAGCATGGACATCTCAAATAATTTTTGGATGTCCTTTGAAAACATTTGACTCAGATCATCATAGTTACTTACAAAGATAATATCATCTACATATACCACAATGAGAATCATATTTCCATTTTCTTCTTTGACGTAGATATTAATTTCTGTAGTTCCTCTCTTGAAGCATTGTTGTTGTAGGTACCTATTAATCCTTGAGTACCAAGCTCTAGGTGCTTGTTTCAGACCATAAAGAGCTTTCCTCAGTTTGAAAACATTTTTTTTTT
>WSFP011489769.1:0-14996 GCA_009831015.1 Picea engelmannii | reverse complement strand
AGTGGAATTGTTATGGTCCTAAAGATGTTACTTGGGAGCATGAAGATTCCATGCGGGTAGAGTACCCACAAAATTTTGAATAAATTTTGAAATTTTGATTTCTATTTTGTATATGCACTAAGGAAAATGCCAAAATAAGGGGGAGGGGAATGCAATACCCTGGGTTTGAGCCCCATATTAAATCATGTATTTTGGTAATCTATGAAAGGACAGAGTGCCCAAACAATTAAAAGAGGCCAGTGTGCCTAGGAAATCTAATGTTTTGATCATTATTAATAATAAATACATCAACGACTCCTAGGCGAACACATAAAAGATTTATATAGGGCTATGATTCCACAAGAGAGGGGGATTTAGGGGTTAAGTATTATTTTATATTTTATTTACCCACAATTTTTTTAATGGAGAGGAGTGGTTACATGAGCTTGTTGAGGAAGGCCATGTGGTTCTTGATTTGCAAGTAAATATATAAACCCATATTGTGGGTTATTTGAGGGTTCTTCTTATTCTTATCTCACTCACTCATTGTTCATTTTTCACACCTTTCATTTTTTTCTCTCTTCATTCATTCTTTCACCCACTATTCATTCTTCATTCATGTTTTGGCTTGGGAAAGAAAAATAAATTGTTGGAGAGGAGCCATGGTTTTGTTGGCTGTAATGACTGTTGGTGTATTCCAACCATGAATTAATGCTTGCATGCCTGAGATGCATTGACATGTATTATTTTTTTCCCACAACTACAAATCCTGAGAGTCCCAGCATGGGGATTTTTGACCAGATTCACTGGAACCTTGGAAGGAGGTGGACATCCTGAGGGATTGTGTGGCAGAGAAGGGGGTCCATTCTCTTGGGTTGCGCAGGCTAGGTAGAAGAGAGATGGTGTACTTTGGATTTTTGTGTGTGCTAAGAAGCCTCTGAGATATTGAGTGTTGACTGTTTTGGGAAGCTGAGTGACCCTTTGGAACCATTCTTATGGATTCATAGCCCTGGCTCCGGTGACATTGTTGTTGAGACTTGGAACAACAATGTCTGCGGTTGGGTGGAACGTCCTTGGTCTGTAGCTAGTTGGCGATTCATTTCATTAAAGATAAGTTCTCTCTGTCATGTGTTTCTTTTATTATACATTTATTTCCACTGTGTATTGATTAATATCTCTAAGAATGTGCATTTTTGATATGCCTGATTGCTAGTTATTGCTATGCATATCATGTTTAAACATTAATTATACTGTAGCATGAATCTTGATCTCTACATGTGAATATTTCATGCATATTTGTTAATTAAGACTTTATTAGAATTTGATTTCAGTTCAAAAGTGAGTTTTGAGGTAGTGTACCCAGCCTGTGGGTGGATGGGTACGTTACACATAGTAAGTTAACCCAACTTATGATCATGGAATTCCTTGATTTTGTCATCATAATACTTCTCTGATAGGTATTCCTTTCGGAAATATTTCACAAACCACTTCCAAGTCAGTTTTCTTTCCTTCAGTCCTTTGATTTCCTTGAGTTCCTCCCACCATATGGAGGCTCCTCCATTCTTATTAAAAATGAAAATTCTTTCCTTTGTATTCTTAGAGTACTTGTGTACCCAAAAATACTTCTTTAGACTAAACGACCATGCTTTGACTTCTTCTCCTTTATTAATTTCTCCATCGAAAGTAGGTGGCTTAACCTTCTTGAATTATTCATTCAGATAATTTTGAGAGTGTCTCTTCCTTTTCTTTAGAACATTCAATCCAGTGTCACTACTGGAAAACCGTTCAGAAAAAATATTCTTGTTAGATGACCCTATGGAAATAATTCCTCTAGATTTAAATTTCTCAACATTCTGGTGAATTTTCTTGGAAGAACTCTTTCCCACATCATTGTGAGCCAATCTATGCTTCTATGCATATGAAGGGGTTTTCAACCTCTCTGATTGATGCAACTATGCATTACTAGGGCCTTGTTGTAGATGCTTTTGAATTTCAGACAATATCTATAGTAGCATTGCATTCAAATCTTCCTGTTCAACCTGGGCTCTCATAAGCCTCTCGTTATATACCTTTATTGTTCTAAAAGTATCCATCAAATATGGAGGAGTTTCTCTATCCCTTTGGACATCCGACTCTTCATCTATGAAGTGTGATGAGTCTTTCACTCTACACCATACCACTCACTTCCATTTTCCTTCATGTTCATTACTTCCTACTTAATGAAATCATGAAATATCATTAGCCATCACATTCATTGATATCATAGCATACATTTTTGGAAGAGTAAAAATATTTCTTAGATAATTTTAAGTGGCCTTGGTTACCCATTCAAGCCTAGATTTTGACCTCTTCTCTGATACCACTCTGTAACACACCTCACTCCCTAATCATTCCTTAGGTTGGTAGGATGTTGAATTTCTCTTTTTTCTCTTCTCACTACATGCTATAAGATTTGCAAGTTATATAAGTGAGGACTTCTCTTATCACAATTTAAACTCAATTAACTCTTATTAATTCTCATAGGAGTGCACCTACTTATCTTACTGAAGCATCCAGGTGCCTAAACACCCTCAGATAGACAATCCAATTTTCTTATCATCCTCAAAAAAAAAATTGTGGGTATTCAAACTTGTTCCCATCGGAGTGCCCAACCACCTACGTTGATCTCCCTTCTAACAACAACGTCCTGATGGATCATTTACCAAGATATAATAGTCCTCATACTCGGGTTTCTAATGGATACTATCACGCCGAACTTTCTATCCTTTCGATGATTTCTCTTCACTCGATCATCCATTCATATCTGTTTGATCATCCATTCCACATACCAACTAGTGGGACCCACATAATCTATGACTGAGACCAGATATCTCCCCCATACCAATCTACGATCCTCCTTTGTTTTTCAGAGTCCCTTCCCCTTGGAGCATCCCCACTACGACTCTAAAAACTACTTCAAGTAACTCACTTTGACCATGCACATATATGATGGATCAAACACTCCTCATTCATCTGATCCTACAGTCACTGTGCTTCTTAGGGTTAAGGCATATACTCTATTATGGTTTTAAATTCCTCTTCCTCGAAGCGACTCTTGTCTGAACCAACGAATGGGATTTCACTGACCACCTCATGATGGTGTTCGACAACACATGTATTCCAATAGAGGACGAACACCTTCATTAACCACTCACATAACTAAATCAAAGATCAACATAGCAATGTTTTCACGTGGTAAAACCCCTACGGGAAAACATCCACGGCCCCAGCCAGCGCGACCACTTGGAGCAGTTTATTAATGCAAAGAGAAAAATTACAGAGATATTTTACAAGAGAGTTTCTCACAATCGATCATCGACAAATGACCCTCCATGATCTTTAAATAGAGATCATGGACCAATCGGGTGTTAATCCACGGATCAATGGCCGTTAAGATTGAGGAGAGTATGAGCCGTCAGATCACTCTATGTCGGGAACATATCGTGACCGTCAGATTTCCTAACTAGAAATGAATACTAATGCATACTAAGGAAACACACTAAGAAACACACTTTTACCTAATGAAATATTAGACCAAGTAGATCTTAACTACCTCTTAAGTGTCTAAATATCCTAACATCCCCCCTTAAGAACAACTTGGGATAGGATTGAAGGATTTACAATAATGGCACAATAGGAGAAGGAAGGAGGAATTAGAGCCTATCCCCCCTTAATGACAACTTCCTGAACTCCTAACATAGATCAAAGTTTGGAAAACTTCGTTTCTGTAAGAGACTTTGTGAAAATGTCTGCAACTTGATCTTCTGTAGGGAAAAAGAGCACTTCAATAACTTGATCATGAATGAGATTTCTGATGAAGTGCATGTGTAGCTCAATGTGTTTGCTATGATTTTGTTGAACTGGGTCTTTGGCGAGCTTGATGGCACTCTGATTGTCACACCAAAGTCTGGTCGAATGCTGGTGCTAGAATCTAAACTCTGAAAGGATCTGTCGAAGCCACAGGGCTTCCTGACTTGCATTTACCACTGCTCGGTACTCCGCTTCTGCTGAAGAAAGTGCAATAGCCTGTTGTTTCTTACAGGCCCAAGTGACAAGTCCTAAACCAATGCTGAAAACATAACCTGCAGTAAACTTCCGATCATCGGGGTTGCCAGCCTAATCTGAATCAAGGAAACCAACCAATAAGGGAGTCCCCCCTAAATTGTAATGTATCCCAAACTGAACTGTACCACGAACATAGAAAAGTATTCTTTTAGCTGCTTTCCAATGGCTTTCATGGGGTGTTTGCGTATATCGGGCAACAAGACCAACAAAAAAGGAAATATCAGGATGGGTATGAGTCAAGTATAAGAGGCTACCAACTAACTGACGATACAGGGCGGCATCAACTTCAGGAGAAGTATAGGTGGCAAAAAGATTGAATCCAGACTGGAAGGGAGAAGGGATTGGTTTACAATCGTCCATGTGAAAGCGACGAAGAAGGTCACAAGCATACTTAGACTGGGAAAGAAAATTCCTTCATTGGTTTGCAAAACTTGGAGGCCAAGGAAATAGTGCAAAAAGCCTAAGTTTGTTATTTCAAATTTCTTCTTACGGCTGGTTTTCACATGGTTTAAAAGTTTTGAGTCACTAACAGTAAGGATAAGGTCATCAACATAAAGGACAAGGATTATGAGATGGCTACCTACTTTCTTGGTATAGACATTAGGATCAGAATGGCATCTAGAGAATCCAGTGGCAATAAGAAAGCTATCCATTTTGTCATACCAAGCTCGGGGAGCTTGCTTGAGACCATAAAGAGATTGCTTGAGGCGATAAACAAGGCTAGAGTCATTCTGGACATAGCCAAGAGGTTGTTCCATGTAGATTTCTTCTTTAAAATCGCCATGCAAGAAGGCAGATTTAACATCCATTTGATGGACCTCCCATTTATGTGAGGCGGCAAGGGCAAGAACAAGGCAGATGGAATTCATTTTGGCTATAGGGGCAAAGGTTTCATTATAGTCAATTCCTTCAACTTGAGAAAATCCTTTGGCAACTAACCGAGCCTTGTGTCTTTCAACACTTCTATCTGATGCATACTTAGTATTTGGATGGAAAGATCTCGAAAAGTTGTGCGGTTTTAAAAAAAAACGGCACTGAAAATGGACTTCCAATGTGAAAGTTATGCCCTTTTAAAAAAAGGCATAAACGGTGACCAAATAACCACATTATAGTGTAAGCTACTTTATGAAGTGACCCACTTTTATAAATAGAAGTGGGGATCAATTTTACAATGAGGTTACCTTATAACAGAAAAGTTGCATGCAAAATAAATAACTCTAAAATAAAATATAAAGCTACTTATAATGATTCACTTTTATACTTGAAGTGAAATGCACTTTACAATTTTTAGCATGAACTTTTTCAAAAAAAGTAACAAAAGGGAGTCTTGAACTCAAGACCTCTTACCTAGTAAGGCAAGTTTTAACCAAATGGTCTAGCAAAACATATTGTAATGTTCAAAAGGAGGATTGGGTGTGTTGTTGTTGTTGTTGTGGAAGACAGCCTTGGAGAGCATTCTAAAAAAAACTCTTTTCACACAAGAATTTTTTTTTGCTTCTTGATGACAACAAGGGTTAGATCTCGGTTAGCTTACTCGGAAGATGAAAATTTTCCTATCTATTTATGATTTGACGAGATCTCATAGGGTGCGGGGCAAAGAGCATACGCAGATCTAAAAGAGTAGCAACCCAGAAATAAAAAATACAAACCGAAATAAAATAAAAAACTTTGCAGAAATTTAAAAAAATGTGTATTCAGGCTTTATACCTCCAGATCTGACTATAATGTCCGTATCTTGGGCAAACATAAACCTTTTCGAGTGAAACAAAAAGTGTTCCTAAATGAAATAGTGCTCCGGATGCAATGGAACAGTCCTCTCAGCCCAGAAATGTACGAAAATGCCAGAAAATGGAGATGAAAAAACTCAGCTTCACAATCTCGATCTACAATAGGAGCGGGTCTTCAAACAGGCTCTGATACCATGTTCGACAACACAGGTATTCCAAACGAGGATGAACACCTTCAGTAACCACTAACATAACCAGATCAAAGATCAACACACCGATGTTTTCACGTGGTAAAAACCCTACGGGGAAACATCCATGGCCCCAACCAACGCGGCCACTTGGAGTAGTTTATTAATGCAAAGAAAAAGATTACAGAGATATTTCACAAGAGAGTTTCTCACAATTGATCATTGGCAAATGACCCTCCATGCTATTTAAATAGAGATCATAGACCAATCGACAGGGATGATTTTAAGGATGGAAATTTATTTTTAAATGTAGAAACCTTGGCGAATCTTTCTTATCCTTCATATGCCAACTATAAATGTTTGGCGATATTTTTGTAAAAATATTCAAATTTCTAAGGATTTTATATAGTTTTTATAAAATTTTGGTGATTTTTAAGGTAAAATAATTTTATCCTATAGAATTTTGATGAATCATTTTTAAAATAGCGAATCTCGTTTTTGAAAAAACCATGGAAAATTAGCCCATGACCGAAATTTAGCCCCTAAAATCATCCATGCCAATCAGGTATTAAGCCACAGATCAATGGCCGTTAAGATCGAGGAGAGTATGAGCCGTGGGATCACTCTTTGTCGGGAACATATCGTGACCATCATATTTCCTAACTACAAATGCATACTAATGCATACTAAGGAAACACACTAATAAACACACTTTTACCTAACGACATATTAGACCAAGTAGATCTTAACTAACTCCTAAGTGTCTAAATATCCTAACAGATGGATCTACAGTCCTCGAAGTTCCTATCGTTGGAATCCTATTATAGTCCTCCTTTTGGACCTCCGACAACTCTTCCTCCTACGATCTCCTTACCAGATCCAATGGTCCATATTTTTCCCTAGTCACTCTTTGATAGATCAACGACCCTTATCGATTCATGTCTTTCCCTTTCAGAGTTCAAATACATCCTTATTTATCCACTTTGAAAGTGGCACCATCCGAATGATGGTATATATATACTTTCTTTTCCAAATCAATGGTTGTGAATCCACCCACCATAAACATTGGTTTCTTCCAGGGTAATGGTCTGATTTTAGAAAACAGGTCAGGGTATTTTCTCTATCCTTTATAAGGTCCTACCAAACTTCTAAGAGCTTTGGAGTTCCAAGTTTAAATTGCTTAAACTCTTCCCTTAGGAAATTGGATGAAATATTTCATGTCTTGCAAGCTTTCCACCTAAAACATGTCACTTCTCATAAGGCTTAAGACTCTCAACCCAATACTAGGACTTTATAGACACTGGGGTACTCCTGTTCCTTTCCAATGAAGATTTGTTCCATATCTTAGAAAATTTCCTCTTAAAATGTAGTATTTTAAAGGATACAAACCATTCCTACTTGAATCAACTTCATGAGTTAAAAAATTTATATAGTGAAGGTAAACAAGCACATTCCTCATTTACACAAGAATTCAATATATCATTTCTAAGCATTCATAACTTCCATTAAGCTAGGATAACAAAAATTTACAACATTACCATGTATTAAACAATCAAGTTAGAGACTTATCTGTTTAGGGACAATGTCAACAACCAAATGACCGAGAGATGAATCCTTCCAACCTTAGGGCATACTACAGAGTACCTTCTGCTGACGAGCCCAAAATACTCGTTCAAGCAGTTAAGGGAGAGAACCTGATGGCATGTCCCAATTAGACCTGCTCTCATTTGGGATAGCTTTTCTGACCAAAATATTTTCCTGGTTGCCACTCTAAAATTATCTAAATATGAATATGAGAACATAATTTTCTGAAATAAATTAAAATTATAAAGAACTAAACTAGACTAAAATCATTATTTGTTATCCTAAGATGCATTTCTAATGTATTTAATTCTATACTGATCAGGATAAAACTATTATAATAAGTTCAGTTAAACATAATATTACTTGCACAAAATTAATTCATAGAACAAAGAAAAAAAAAAACTTAACAATACAATGAGTGAGATGCAAATAATTGATTCATGAACTTGTTATATTGCCACTGCACTTAGTATGAAAATAATTGAAACATTAGACATACAAAGATTAGTCTAGAAATAGTTCATTTAACTAAAACCACACATCCATAGAAATAAATATGCATAAACATAATAGTATCATTCATACACATTTGTACCAAAATCTTCAAAATGTCTCTTGTTCAAATTACCATACAATAATAGTACTATCCTTATGCAATCCGAGTCCAAAATCCTGGTTTCATTTACAATCATGATTTTTTATAATAATACAATGATTGTTTACATTCTCTGGATTTAATCATAAGTAAAGGTAGTTTGCAAAAAGTGACTCTTCGCATTCCTACCCTAACTATGGTTACAAAAAATAAAGGATGAGACATGTGAAGCAGTTATGAAAATCAATATCATTTTGGGTTCTTTTACTTCTGCATCAGGTCTCAATATTCCTTAGTTAATAATTGTGCACGATCTTATTTAATTTCTCTTACTACATTTTTGCAATGTCCAACTATCCATCACAAAATTTGGTGGAAACTGTTAGCGATCAAATAATTCATTCTGAAATTTGTTTGAAAAATGATGCCCAATCTTGCGAGGAACTTTTGACTACCTTCTCGAGATCCAAATGCATATTTGAAAGTACCATTGGAAATCTTAGGATTTCTAGATGTCAATAGACTATTCAAGCATGTAAAAAAAACTCTCCACGACTCATAAATTCAATTTTTCC
The DNA here is from genome assembly GCA_009831015.1 of Picea engelmannii. NCBI lineage: Eukaryota > Viridiplantae > Streptophyta > Pinopsida > Pinales > Pinaceae > Picea > Picea engelmannii. Next base: position 6,244 of record WSFP011489769.1, on the reverse strand, counting down.
CAAGGCAGTTTTCATTTAAAAAATCTGCGCTTTCACCAGCTATTCTGCCTTGAACTTTGCTAGTTAGCTGGTGAAAGCTCTGCTTTTCAACAACTAAAGGGTCGGATTCAGGACAAAATAGTTGGTGAAACTGGTCACTGGATAGAAAAGGTGAAATTTTTCCCAGATCGAAGTTTTATTAATCCAAATCGCTTGAAAACTCTTTTAAAGGATAGATATCGAATTATAAAGTCAGATCTAAGATCCACTTTTGGTGTAAAAGAGTTATAAGAGATATTCAAGTTGGTTTTGGTACCTATTTTGGTGGCAACAATTTGGGGTTTTTTCCAAACTCAGCAAATTCAAATCTCATCTTCTTCAAGAGTCATCAAACAACCTTTGAAGATTTATCTGAACTGCACAAGGACTCTACATTATCTGAAGACCATGAAATGTGGAATTGACCTCATTTTGAGGATCATTCCTTATCTTTTGTAATCTAGTTTTTGACTTTCTATATTTAGCATTTATTATCCACTCTTTCAGGATCTGAATACTGTATTGTAAAAACTATAAAGATGAAGACATAAGATGAACTAAGGGTTCAATCCTGGATACATTTTGGCTCATGTACTTAGACTCTTATCTTGATATGAATCACAATCTTCTTTTGATACCAATGTCAGATTTGTTCATGTGTTTCATTACTCTGTACTTTGATTCAATTTAGCTAAGCTTTTAAGAATTGTTATCTTCTTATTTAGCTCATGAATTTGAATTAAAGGATATCTTACTATCTTGTATGACCCTGCATGTTAATGTACTTGGTTATCTAGATTAGTGTTCTTCATACCCTATTCCAATTAGTTTATCAGATTATTGATTTCTAAAAGCACTGGCTCATTCTAATGCATGATAAGTTGTTCTTCTCATTAGCCCTTGAGTTATCCCATTGATCCAAATACACCTAATTATCACATTTCTTGAGTTACCAAGCATCTTTGGCCTACAACCCCAAAGAGTTTCTTGGAGTGATAAAAAATTGGCACTGTTGCCGGGGAGAGGAGATCGAAGCTCAGCTTCCCTAGGAGATGACATAGATCCAGCTTTGATGATAGACAAAGCCTGGAAATCATTTGGTTGTAATCATCTATCTGGCGACTCCATGAAGGACGAATTTAGTGGCGACTCCATTGTTCAGAAATCTGTTTGTGACTCCACTGGTATGACATGAACCAGATCTTTGCTAAGAGGTATGCGTTCTATGATTTTTCAAGTATTTCTAGTTACCCTCATCTAGTGCCTAGTAGAGATGAATGGGAATGCAGTCTTCCCATATTTTGAGGAGAAGAGTGGGAAGTGCTAGCTGAACACTTGCTAGATTTTCATGACTTTATTCATCGGCTTGAAATTATGCATGAGGATGTTCAAATCAAGCTTTTCAGATGTTCATTAAAGGGAGCAACCCTTGATTGGTGCAGATCTCTTCCAGCTTCAAGCATATACTTAGTGGCAAGTTTTCATTATGCTTTCCATTTGTTTTGTAAAGATAAATTTCCAGCTAAAAGTCTCTTTGAATATTGTTGTGATGAATTCGAGAAGCAAGTTCAACAGGAAGTAGTCCTTTCTTCTGTTTGTCAAAATGAAAATTATTTTGTTAAGGAAAATCTTCAGGATACAAATGATTATTATGAGAATTGCATAGCTATAGATGCATTAGATCTTATCTCTGTCCCACCTGTAGCCTTGGATTTGCATGAAGGATCGGTTATAGAAGAGAAAATGTTTGTATCAGCAGGAGGAATTGACAAATCAACAAATGATAGTCTCGAATCTGCAATAGATACAAAGGGTAGCCCTCAGTGTTTAGTTTTACAGACAAAAGGGGTTTGCAACATACATGAAGAGGGTGAAGGAGAGCAGAAAGAATTAGATCAATAGTTTGTGATGCATGTTTCTCTGCCATATGTTGAGCAACCAACATTATATGGATTTCAAGATCCCATTACCACTTATATGGAGATGCTTTGCAATGAGAAAATTTCAGTTGTTTCCATCTTTAAGGTCGGGCGTTTGGATTGTAAGTATGATTTTAAAGATTATGTTTCACATGCTACAGTCTGGATGTTTGTACTTTGCATAAAGTTGGAATTCAATTACTTTCTTGGCTGAATTGGAAATTAAGTTTTATTTGATCAGTTCTCTTTAACTGATTAGAAGTAGGAGTAGGCAAGAAAATAATCTCTCCATACGAGCAGTCAAATACTTTTCAGTTGTTGATTTCATGAATAAAAAAGACAGGCTGCAGGTTTTCCAAAGATAAGTTGCTCACACCAAATGTTAACAATAAAAAATACTTGATATTTTTTAGAGTGTTTTTTCATCACCTTCTATATGATTTGTCAGTTCCGAAGTCTTTTGAATAGTGTCTTAAGCTCTAGTATTTTCATCAAAATCTCCCGTTGATCGTTTTCTCCTTAGATTGTCTTCTGACCTGCACTTCAAAACATTGTTAGTATTGCCTAAGTCCTAGTTTTATTCTACCTTAATTGTGCATTGTTGTTTTTATTAAAATAAAATGACAAATGGTGAGAATGCCAAAAATCCACATACCTAGTGCATTTAGCCAAAGTTTTGGTTCACATGACACTACACATGTCAAAGTCAAGACATGAGTCAAGCCTTAATTATCAATGAATGCCATAGTAGCTGCAGCTCTGTTGGACATTTCTCCTGTTTCAGATATCACATAGATTATTGGGGATCAAACATATGTCAGGCCAATCTATGTTGGAAATTCTCTTTGTATAGTTCGTTATATTGGGGCAGGTCCCTGCATAATGAGTATTAGGCCAATTTCATTCCCATTTTTTTTTTTTTCACCAGCCAAGTCAAATGTGGATGCAACTCCAATTTCCACTATTGAGGTCTCAAACTTAGATGCAAGAAAAAGGAATCTAAGATATATGGGGCACACTTCAAAGAAATTACTGCCAATGCTCCAAAATCAACAAAGATTACATTTGCAGACTCTAATGATGAATAATAAGAGACTGTCTCTCAGGTTTACTTTTTTAAAGTTATAACATGGAAATTCTGATGGTCAAAGGTTTTGGAAAGAGCCATTGAGAATTTCAGGTGTAGTATAACAAGATTTTGCTTCCCTTTGGATATGTCAATCTAACCATTAGAAGGAACGAAAGTATTTTGGGATTATAGAAGGTTGCCTTGCTTTAAAGCAAGAAAGTGTTGGATATCATTGTGTGTTCCCATCTCGACAAACCATTATGTTTAGTGCAACTTGGCCAGTAGCTGTACATCAATTGGCCAAAGAGTTTATGGATCCAAATCCTATAAAGGTGGTTGTTGGTTCACAGGATTTGGCTGCAAATCATGATGTCATGCAAATAGTGGAGGTTTTGGAGGATCAGACAGAGACATGCGATTGGTATCCTTGCTTGAGAAATACCATTAGTCTCGAAGGAACCGTGTACTTGTCTTTGTGTTATATAAGAAAGAAGCAGTGAGAGTGGAGTCAATGCTTCAAAGAAGGTAATGAGGATGGAAAGTGTCCGCTACTAATTGCCACAGATGTTGCTGCAAGAGGTCTTGATATTCTAGATGTGGAAGTTGTGATCAACTATGGTTTCCCTCTTACAACAGAAGACTATGTGCATCGTATAGGCAGGACTGGACGAGTTGGGAAAAATGGTGTTGCACATAATTTCTTTACTCAAGCAGACGTTCGATGATATAACCACCCAGATCTCATTTTTCACCACGCAATGCATAAACTCGTCACAAATCCCGTTCTTCATTTGCAAGATTGTACAAGTGTCGATGCTTGTTTTTTTTTACATCGGTGTGCCAAGCTACAAAGCCAAAAGAGCTAAAGCATCCAATGCATGGGGGATTCGAGATATGAATGCAAATAGACAGTTGCCAAAAACACCCGATTTGCAAGTAGAGAATGTGTGTGCAGCTGTCCAAAGGAGAAACACAACTGTCAAATGAAGAAATGTAACATTTTTTGTTGGAATACTCGCTCCACTGCCAATACAATTTAGATCTGGAGTACCTCCACGTCCAAGGAAACACCAAACTTCGCCTTCATCTCAAGCTCCTTCTATGACATATTTTCAGCAGTCAAACCAACACCAAGCCCAACACAATCATCGTGTCTTCCTTTCATACATATCGTTGACATAGAAATATAAAAGTTGGCATATACAAAGACAGCCTTCGTGCCAGTAATCACCATTAAATTTTGAGATTATAGCTGTCAAAAAGAAAGAATTAAATCAAGATTTGCATGTGTTATAGTGCAAAATTTTAATCTAGAATGTGCACATCGCTCATATCCATGACTCGAGAAAAACATCCATGCGAGGAAAATGCAAATGATAGGGCTTATGGTCTGTTTGAAAATCGTTTGATTTTCTGTTTGGTTTCTTCAGATTGCAGTGATATCATAACATTAGGAGCCGAAGACGTTAAACAAAAAAGACTTCCATATCAGAGGGCTTGTTCTTAGAAACCCCTTTTCTATTAATGTTAAAATCTTGTTGAGTGTTTTGTGGTTTTTCAGGAAGCAAAGTTTCTTGAGTCTGCAAATGTCTTTGGAAATTTGTATAGCAATAGTTCGCTTATGAGAAAATATACAATCGACCAGATGAAAAAAATGGCCACGAACTTTTGATTGGCCTGAACTCCAGAAATGTATATTCAGTATCACTGAGGTAACAATTACAAGATCCTATAGGTGAAGATGATCTCGTGTAGGTATGGAGTATGGAAGATTGTGTTGTGGTGGCTTGGGGTGAGAGTTACAACTCTTGGGTCAATGATTGTTGTATTCGATTCATGCTGGACTTCACCTTGTTCAGATGGCATAGAAGAAATCACCATGTACCGATTTGGATCAATAGGAAAGAATACCCAAAAAATTCATTGATCTTGTATGGATATTGGTTCACGAGGTGCAATGATGCTCTTTAAAGAAACCAAGCAGGGCAAAGTGTTTGATTCAACACACCAGGGTTTGCTTTCTTTTCTTGGTGCATTATGTCTAGAGGATGTTTCAAAGGATTTTTAATAGATGATATATTGTTATTGAAACTTTTTGCTGAAGGAATCTCAAGACAAATGCTTTGTATCTGAAGTTGCTGGAAAATGAAAAGTCAAACACCTCAAGTTGCTTGCAATGCTCTCATTTCAAGGTTGGAGTTATTCTCGAATTTCCAAACCATGGTTATAGATCTAACCATCCTTCCTATGTCAACACTTCTCTTCTCAATGAAGAGATTGCCACAACAGATGCCATGTCAATGTGCAAACAACATTTCCAGGGGAGTTTGAAGCAGACATGTTACAGAGAAAGAAGATTGTGAAAGATAACAACAAACTTTGGAGAATAGCCAGATGATAAATTGTAAAGGCTGAATGAATCCATGCCCAATACTAAAGGCACAAGGTCTGCCAGGTTCTTGGAGACCTCGCAGGGAGGTCTCCATCCCAGTTGGAACCAGATCTTAGCAATCAAATAATTCATTATGAAATTTGTTTGAAAAATGATGCCTAATCTTGCAAGGAACTTTTGACTGCCTTCCTGAGCTCCAAATGCATATTTGAAAGTACCATTGGAAATCTTAGGATTTCTAGATGTCAATTGACTATTCAAGCATTTAAAATGAATTCTCCATGACTCAGAAATTCGATTTTTCACAAGGTAGTTTTCATTTAAAAAATCTGCGCTTTCACCAGCTATTCCGCCTTGAACTTTGCTAGTTAGCTGGTGAAAGCTCTGCTTTTCAACAGCTAAAGGGTCGGATTCAGGATGAAATAGCTGGTGAAACCTGTCACTAGACAGAAAAGGTGGAATTTTTCCTAGATCGAAGTTTTATTAATCCAAATCGCTTGAAAACTCTTTTAAAGGATAGATATTGAATTATAAAGTCAGATCTAAGATCCACTTTTGGTGTAAAAGAGTTATAAGAGGTATTCAAGTTGGTTTTGGTACCTATTTTGGTGGCAACGAATTGGGGTTTTTTCCAAACTCAGCAAATTCGAATCTCATCTTCTTTAAGAGTCATCAAACAACCTTTGAAGGCTTATCTGCACTGCACAAGGACTCTACATTATCTGAAGATGATGAAATGTGGAATTGACCTCATTTTGAGGATCATTCCTTATCTTTTGTAATCTATTTTTTGACTTTCTATATTTAGTATTTCTGATCCACTCTTTCAGGATCTGAATACTGTAT
>WSFP011489768.1:0-14996 GCA_009831015.1 Picea engelmannii | reverse complement strand
GCAGTGGGGGAGTGGGGTGAGTGAGGTGAGCTAGAAGGGATAGGAACAAAGACACCAGGGAGGCTGAGGAGGGCATGGGAGAGAATATTTTTGACTACCCAGTAGCTACGTCGGTGCCTAGAGGTGTAATGAGATGTTAGGAGGGAGCCAGAGACCTCTTCTTCCAAGTCATCAAGCAATTTACACAGGGAACCCAGAATAGAGCGATTGAATCCATCCTGGTTGACCAGGAAGGGAAGTTGAGGAGCTGAGGAGGTGCATCTACCATGGCCACTTCGTCCCAAGGTGGGGATGGCACGCCGACAAGGAGGCATGGGGGAGAAATTGGGAGCACAAGGCACAGAATAGAGCCTCCACCTAGCTCTGAGTACAGTGGGGCGATGTCGAAGGATCACAGAGAGCTCGTCTGCAAGGGAGGTAAGGTGAGAGTGAGGAGAATGAATGCGAGCGGCCAGAGGGAGAGTGCAAAGGAGGGGACGGGTCATGTCCGACGCCATCATGGTCGTCGGACTGTTGGAGCGTGGAAGCTGCAAAATGGTGCAGAGAGCATGTGGGTGAGGGGCAGGGGCCATGGGCATAGTGAAAGAGCAGCGCCTCGGGGGGGAGGGTAGTTAAGGAGCATGTGGGGGGGGTGAGGTGGCACGCGTCCAGTGATCGCGGTGTGTGCAGGAGGGTGTGTGTGAGTTTCCATGTGGTCACCTGCATCTGGCGAGTTGATCTTTTTAAATTACCAAGGTAGCAAAAAGGTGTTTGGATAGTCACTCCATTATAAGTTTTTCCAAAGCAAATCACTTGTATGAGTAATACCTGATTTAAACTACCGAAAAAGAAAAAAATTGTGCACTTCAAGCATTGAGAATGGTGTTTGGCCTGGGCATTGGAATGATAATTGTTGTTGCCTATTTCGAAATAGGAAGATCATTTTTCTGCGATAACAAAACCAAAGAGTTATAATCACATATATTTTTTAAGAGACACTGTTGGAGGCAGACCAAAGCAAAAAAACAAGGCGATTTTGGGAAAGAAAGCATGCACGAGAAAAGCGACAGCTGGAAGGAAGAACAACATGCGCGCATGCAGAGAAGACCTAACAACGGTAAGATTAGGGTTTTGGTAGTGTATTGTAACGGCTAAAGAGCCAAAAACATATAAATATAGACACTAAGGTATCATGGAGGATTGTTATTTTTTGTAAGGGTTGGGTTTGTTTTGAAGGGTTTGGAGTATTATTGAGTTTAACTAGTTATCCATGAGTTGTTGCGATATGTAGTATTTGTTGTATGATCTATTTTGTATAATTTGTTGAGCTAGAGGAGACGAAGGAGGGTATATCTTGAGGGTTAGATCGTAGGCTGAGGAGCCTGGTGCGATCTAGTCTGCCTCATATAGATCTTACCTGACGGGGAAGAGTTGTAAGCATGCAGCGCTGTGGTAACAAAACATCTATAATAAAAGAGAGGAGAGCCAAATCTTTGTGGATGTAGCCCAGGAGGGGGTGAACCATGGTAACATATGTGTTATGTGATGAATGCATGCATATCTTCATTGTCTTCAGTAGTTATCATTATGCTTAATGAATTAAGTTGTTATATTTCCTGCTTATTTGTCAATGACAGTATATTGCTTTTACAAGTCATAATAATGGTTCAATATACAACTCTCATATCTCGTACTCAATCCTAGGTTGTAAACACATGATTCTTACAACCACCCATTAAAGCTATCTCGGGTGAGACTGTACAACGCATTATGTGTGTTGTGTTGCCTTCTAGTTTACCAGGAGGGATGATCGTTTTAGAGGCTTTGTTGGAAACCCGAAAGACATGAACCTTGGGTCAATAAACTCAAATAGTATATAGGATAATAGTAACCAACAAATGGTTTCATTGTCGTTGGTAGAAACAGGAGAGGATTGAGTAGATGAGATAGGTTGAGTAAAAGAAGAGTAAAAAAAAGAAGAAAGCAATGAGCCATTAGAAGGGAATGTTGAGATCATGGAATCCCACAAAAGCAGAGATCGAAACCTGGCTAAGAACCAAAGAGATGGAGTTTGCACAGAAAGACAACAAAAAACCTAGAATAACACCTCGCAAATATCTTGAGAAATACGTGTTTATTGATTTACACGAGGTATTTTTCTATGATTTTCCACATTTATTGTAGGAGTGGATACTAAGGTTGAAGGACAACCATGCAACGAACCAGATCCGACAACTAGAGTGGACTCAAGTACAAATTGATAAGTTATAGCAGGTGAACAACAAATTCACCCATGCAGCAGTAGATTTTTGGCTTGACAGTATTGTGGCAGGCTTCATAACATAGTTTGTAGTCAACACAACGAAGTCGTATAGCGCAACGGAGCAAGAGTTTCTATGTGGACCTTGAGGAAGGTACATTCGATCGTTGTATACTTCTATTAAGATATTTCTATATAACAAAGGTGTAATAGAAATGGAGCCAGACTACTAAACTTCCCTGTGTGCATGGGGGAAGGGGGGAGGCACTGACAGAAAGAGGAGAAATGGAAGGAGGAAAGGATAAGGACAAGAAGGAGGAACCCTTGGACCTGATCATGATGGACAACAACCAGATCAAGCAGATCATGGCGACAGCTAGAAAGATGCATAGTGGAGTACCCTACCAATACAAGTTGAATACCAAGAAGAGAGCCATATCCACGAGGGAAGGTTTGGCGAGTGATGAGGAAGAGGTAGAGGATCTTCGAGCTATGGAGAATATTGAAGAAATCATGCGCACAACATATGAGAGGAAGACGAGAGGTCCAAGAATGGGAAGAGAAGGCGTCGGGCGACAATCCTATCCATATTAATGTCAGTGTGGAACCCATAAACCCATGTGCGACTAATACACCAAAGAGAACACCATCATTTAGACAACCGAAGTTTAGAGCAATCATACAACAAGAAGTACATCTACACAAGGAACAACAAGTGGATGAGCTAGTTCAGGCAACACTAGTTAGGTATCTACACTGCGCAGAGGTAGTAGTTCAGCGTTCAAAATGGTAGGACACGATCCCACCATCAAATTACCAGAATTTCAAGGAGAAGCAACAGAAGACCCTGAGAAACACTTGTTCATTTGTGCAAAGATCTGGGAAGCAAAACAGATCACTAATGAAGATACCAAACTTGTGCAGTTAGTTATTACGCTAAGAGACCGCACACTAGACTGGTAGATGAGTTTAGACGCAAACAGTGCACCTGGGACAACAAGGACACTGACAGATATTAAGAACTGATAAATGAGTTCCAAAATCCGAGCTTAGAGGATCAATACATGAACGGGATGATAGAAATCCAACAGAAACTTGGACAATCTGTTTGGGAAATTGACCAGCGATTCAAGCGTTTAAAAGGAAATTTGAAGTATCTCATGACCAATATGCAGCATAGGCACCTATTTGTCAATTCATTACTACCACACTTAAAATACCCGTTGCGACAACAAAAGTTCCAGACACAGGAAAAGGCTCTGCATGCATCCCTGCAACTAGAAGAAAACCAGTATTAGCAGACGTACCCAGCTATCGAAGAACTAAAGGAGGATCTGAAGAACTTAACGTTTCAGCTAAACCAAAATAAGAATAAGGACAAACGAGAAGTCGTTTGGTGTACTACATGCAGGACAAAAGGACACCACAAGAACAAATGTCCGACATTCACGCAGTATATGGCAGCAGGAATGCCAACATTACGAAGAAGAGGATTATGGTGTGAAATCTGCAAGAAACTGGGTCACGACCCTTATCACTGCACGATGATGCAAAAATACCAGACAGTCCCAAATAGTTCATATTGCACCTTTTGCAAGTCAGTGGGCCATGACGACAAAGATTGTAGAACTATGGAGTTGATGCAAGAGAGGAAATTCGATGCATATAGAGTGCAGGCAGAAATGATAACTAGGAAAACCACACCATAGTTTAATCCAGTTCCAGCTCCATACAACACTACACAGCAGCAATATAATACCGCGCAACAACCATATAATAACGTGCAACCACAGTACAACGCAACACAACCTCAGTACAATATCGTGCAGTACAATCAAGCGCCTCAATATAACGCGCCAAGGGGAGATCGAGCAGGCTACAGAGGTGGAGGATGAGCAAGAGGAGGTTTCAGACGAGGTAGAGGACCAATGGTATGTCACAATTGTCAACAACCAGGACATTATGTAAGAGAATGTTCGCTTCCACCAGCCACTTGTATGTATTGTCGTGCATCAAACCATGATACAGAAGAATGTCTGACACTACTAGTAAAGATCCAGGAAAAGAGGAACCAGAACAACCAAAATGTTCAGTGGATTTCAGCCGAAGCAAGGAATGAAGAACCAAACATCAACATAGTTACTCGTGGAGGAGCTAAAACAGGAAACGACGCAGTTCAACAAGATCCAACAAAAAATCAATGGGTGAAGAACACCGAACCAAGGAAACAGTTTGATGCGTGGAACAAGAAGGCAATATTTAAGGAAGCCAGACAAGAATTTCAGAAGGAAGAAATGGTGTTGACTTCAACTGCGCAGAAAAATAGGGAAGCACATGAGAACAAGATGCCTCCGCTATTGGATCATACCAACGAAATGCAACCCTTGGGACAAGTAAGTACAACCAAAGTCTTTTTGCAATCACGCGTAAAGGTATTAAGCGATCCATCATCTGTGAAAATACTGCAAAACATATTAGAAAAATGTAGTATAGAGATGGAAGGAAAACTAGAACCAAAAACAATCAACCACCTACATACAAGAAGAAGAGCCAGTAGGGAGTTTAGACCGAATGCCAACATCAGAGATTTCAATATGGGAGACATCATACTGGATCTAGGATCTGAAGTTAATGTATTACCAATGAAGACATGGCAATGCATGGGAGAACCCACATTAGGATATTCACCTGCTCAATTGAAACTGGAAAACCAACACAGAGTCCTACCAGTCAATAGACTAAAAGGAGTGACAGTAGACCTAGATGGAGTGCGCACTAAAGCGGATTTTGAAGTCATTGAAATAGCGGACGTCACAAAACCTTACCCAACATTGTTTGGTCTAGATTGGGCGTTTGACAACCAGGCCATAATAAACTTGAAGACCAGGAAAATGAAATTTGAATCAGGATAATACAGGGTCATCGCGCCATTAGACCCATCGGAAGGGGAAAGGTTTGTAGAACCTACTTGCCTAGACTTAGAGGAAATCAGCCAGTTGTACAGAACAACTGCGCGCAATGAGGATTACATGAACCCAACTGCAGATGGGATACTCAGTTGGCAGAGCATTACTTCATGTGCAACATACTCAAATATCGGTTTAGAGAACTGGAAACAAAGGCTATACGAAGTTTCCATGAGAATATGTGTAAGAATAGACCGCACAGTAAGATGGGTCGGCACAGAAATAAGGGAACCACCCAGTTTCCACAGAATAAATGATTTTGAAACATTCTAGGCATAGTATGAAGATGAAGTGGTAGAGAATTAGAGATTGTTAGCACTTGATCTAGCACTCAAGGCCACACCTGCAAGATGGTGGGGCACACATAAAGAGACAATCACAGACTGGTACCAATGTAAGCAGTTACTGCACATAAGGTTCAATGCAGAACAAAAAAAAAACAAGCAACAGAAGTATGATGGACAAGGGGCACCAGTGGAACACTTGTAGGAGTGCAGAACGCTGTGGAAAATGACACCCCCAGAGGAATGGCCTCATCATTTTATACACACCCTGGAGGCCATACCAGTGAATTGGTATAAAGACCAGGAATTGCGCAAAGGAACTATGACCTGGACGACATTGCAGCAGGATTTTACAGCCACTTTCTCATTTGAGCATGAGAACCCCAACATAGATGTCACTCTTAAATAGATAAGAGGAGTGATATTCATCAAAGAAATAGAAGTAGAACTTATCACAGAAGAACAACAATGAAACAAATTGACAGTCAAGGAACTGTTGTCATGTTACCATGTGCAAGAGGAAGCACCGGATGAAGACGATCCGCGCAATATTCTGATTGAAGAAGAAGAAGGAGAAAGAGAAGTGGAAGGTCCACCCATAGAATCAAAATTCATTTATGTGCCGATCAGAGTAAAGAAAGTCAACATTGGGACAGTGGAGCATCCCAAAATGGCCAGCATTGGAGATTACTAGGATGAGAAAATAGTCGAAAGCATAACAGAGTTACTGCATGAGTACATCGACTTGTTTCCCACAACATTTACAGAAATGAAGGATATAGTCGGAGAGCTAGGAGAAATGAAGATACCACTCAAACTTGAAGCGAGATCGATCAGACAACAACCATACCGACTGAACCCAATATATAAGTAGAAATTCAAAGTTGAGATCGACATGATGCTCGAAGCTGGAATCATAGAATCGATCGAAGAATCAGAATGGATAAGCCCAATGGTAGTGCAGGACAAGAAACAAGGAGGGATAAGGATATGCGCGACTTGAGGAAGTTGAACGATGCATGCCTACATGACCTGTTCCCTACACCTTTCACGGATGAAGTGTTCGAGAACGTAAGTGGACATGAAGCTTACTCATTCACTGATGGATTTCCAAGCTACCATCATATTAAGATAGCACAAAAAGATAGATACAAGACCACGTTTGTGACAGAATGGGGATCTTATCAGTACACAGTCATGTCGTTTGGACTGAAGAATGCACCAACAATATTTTCCAGAGTAGTCATCGTCGTGTTTAAGGAATTCATCCACCAGTTTCTCAAAGTATACCTGGATGATTGGACAATCTACAATTTGTTGAAAGACCATGTCGAAGTCTTACGCCTGATGTTAGAGAGATGTAGGCAGTGTCAGATATCATTGAACATAAATATATGCATATCCGAAACACTGTTTGGGATACTATTGGGCCACATAGTATGCAAACAAGGTTTATTAGTAGATCCTGCAAATATTACAGTAATTGTTAAATTACCACCACAAAAAACAATCCGTCAGCTAAGAGCGACGTTGGGACACACGGGGTACTATAGGAAATTTATCAAAAAGTATGCGCAGATTATTGCACCAATGGAAAAACTGTTAAGGAAGGATACAAAGTTTCAGTGGAATGACGAGTGTCAACGTGCTCTGAATACCCTAAAGGAAAAGATGGTCACCGCACCAATATTAGTATTTCCAGATTGGGAGAAGACATTCCATGTACATGTAGATGCATAAGCCATAGCACTTGGAGCTATCTTGGCGCAACCATGAGTGGGAGACTTGGATAACCCGATAGCATTTGCAGGCAGAAAGTTATCAAAATCAGAACATAACTATAACACTATAGAAAGGGAAGGCCTAGCTATGGTCTACGCATTGCAAAAGTTCAGACATTACTTGTTGGGGAAACACTTTAAGATGTTCACAGATCACTCAGCCCTGAAATACCTAGTCAACAAGCCAATGTTGGGGGCGAGAATATGTCGATGGTTACTACAATTTCAAGAATTTGACTTTGAAGTAATAGTCAAGCCAGGAAAATTGAATGCATGACTTGACCACCTATCAAGAGTCACAAATGGAGAAGAACCGATGAATTTAGAAGACAACTTCCCAAACGCACAGTTATTTGCAGTCCAAATCGTTGATGAATACTTCACAGATATCATTTAGTACTTGAGAACAGGTACTGCGCCACAACAATATAAAACCGCGCAGAAGAAAAACCTGGTAGTTCACGCCGTCGACTATCAACTGATTGCGGGACACTTATACAGAATGGGCGCAAATAGCATCTTGCGCAGGTACATGTTAGAACACGAAAAACCATGAGTTTTAGCAGAAGCCCATGAGGGGATAGCAGGAGGACATTACACATGCAAAGATACTGCACAGAAGGTATTGTGCGTAGGAATATGGTGGTTGATGATTCACAGAGACTTGAAGGAGTATTATCAGAGGTGATGTTTGTTAAAGGGTAGGTAAACCAAACAGAAGGGACGAGATGCCATTACAACCACAAGTAACATTGCAGGCATTCGATAAGTGGGCAATAGACTTTGTGGGACCAATCAACCCACCAGCAAGAAGAACTTGATCAAGGTACATTATCACCATGACAAAGTACCTAACAAGATGTGCGGAAGCCGCACCAGTGAAATATTGTAGCGCAGAAACAACAACACACTTTTCATTTGAATAAGTGATCACTAGATTTAGATACCCAAGCGTTTTTATGAGCAACCAAGGCACGCACTTCATAAACATCACCATCAACGCTATGATTGAAGAGTTTGAAGTCCATCATCAGAAGAGTACACCATATCACCCACATGCAAATGGCACAGTGGAAGCATTCAACAAAATCCTATAGAACGCATTGACAAAGATCTGTAATGTCAATAGGGACGACTGGGACCTCAAAGTACCAACAGTATTATGGGCCTACAGGACTACGTGCAAAAAGTTGATAGGGCACACACCATTTAAACTAGCCTATGGCCAAGAAGCAGTGGTGTCGTTAGAATTTTTAGTACCAAGATTACACGTATCAACGATCACACATATGAAAGAATGAGGCATAGTACAGGAGTGACTAAATCAGTTAATGACTATGGAGGAAGACCGGATCCTAGCAGGATTTCACCAACAAGTTCAGAAAGCAAGGGACAAAGCTTGACATGATAGACACATAAAGAAGAAACTTTCAAGGAAGGATATTTAGTACTGATGTATGACAACAAATCGATTCAACACCCAGGAAAGCTCAGAATGCACTGGCTAGGGCCGTATGAGGTAAAATCTATCACAGATGGAGGAGTTGTACAGCTGAAAGACTTATCAGGCGTAGAACTCAGAGGGATGATCAATGGGAGCCGCCTGAAGTTGTACAAGGACAGTCGACCACCCACCGCGCAGTAAAAAAAATAAAAAAAAATAAAGACTTATCAAGTGCAAACCAGGTCACAGGTACATTTGGAAGAAAGTGAACAACGACCACCAAAATTTCTCAATGTCGACAAAATCCCATCTCCAGAAACAACACCGGTAATGTAACACCCTGTTTCCCCCAGTCTGTAAAAATAACTATACTGGCCAAGAACTGTGGCAAACTCAAAAATGTAAATGTGTGATGTGAATGGACCTTGTGGAAAAGGTTGATGAATATAAATAATAATAATAATAATAATATATGTGTGTGTGTGTGTGTGTGTGTGTGTGTGTGTGTGTGTGTGTGTGTGTGTGTGTTGCAAGACTACTAAGAGGGGAAGGTGTTGAAAAAGAGACCACGATGGCTGAAGAAAGGTGGTGGAAGGCACCTAGAATGGTGGCGTTAACTTCCACCAAAACCAATATTGTATTTGGACTTCACTGGCCCGTAAAACCAAGAGAGGCTCGTTGGCCCCGAATTAAATGACTCACTAGGTTGGTAGGTAAAGGGCTCCTCATGAGTAATGAGGGATGGGGATGAACCTCCCATCTATAGAGTCCTCAGACCTGACCACCACGAGGAAGATCGTGCCACATGCAACCTTGCCGAAAGGAGAAAAGGCAGGAAGAGTGTGGGATTAAGGGAGACACGAGGGAAAGAGGAGGAGGACAACTCTGGAAAAATACAGAGTGGGTGATAGCAGAGAAGAAGGAGAGTAACCTTCATTCTCGGTCACTGGAAAACAGAGACACTATCTCGCAGCATCGTGGTCTTAGCTCGGGGGTGGCTAGTGGCAAATCCGTTGGGAGTCGTTGAGCCTACGATTGGGTGGAAATGAGAACCCCTCTCAGCGATTGCATAAAACCTGGTGTTTTTCTGATAAGTGTTATATCTTGTATCTTGAATTGAATAATCTGACATGTATGCTCAAGGTTTTGAAATTATGAATGGCTTCTGTATAATAATGTATGTGTGGTGGATTATGATCGAAAATAGTGGTTACTTGCGTATAAATAGAATGACTCCACACGACTCATGTTTATATATATATATATATATATATATATATATATATATATATATACATGTATGTATGTATGTATGTATGTATGTATGTATGTATCCACTGAACTAACTTAGTTTTCAAGTCTGTGTTCGAGAAATTTATTCCCTTATTTGCCTTAGGTAATGTCCCAGATAGACCTTCCCACAAGGGCACCCTTTTTGGGAAAGTCCCCTCACTTTCTAGAGTCGGGGTAAACCCCTGGTATAATACTGTCATCTTAATACGCCCTTGAGACGGTTCACTAACCAGTCACAGGAGTTAATAGCTCGGAGACCTTTGGAGACCTTCCAGTTGGGATTTCAATTCTAGCGAAACTTACCAAGAACTTGAAAGAGGATTTGATAGCATACGTTTTAGAAATCCAGCAAGAGAGAGAGAGTGGTTCTCGTAAGTTATGATGTTTCGGTGTTTCGGCACCCAGGGTATCCAAGTGCGAGTCCTCACATACTCACAAGTCCCGAAACCCCGATTTACGAGATCTTGAAATGGTAGTGTTTGGTTAAGTCTCGATTAACGGACGAGAACCTTTCGGAGGATCCAAGATTTGAAATGACCGTTAGATTTGAGGGCGAGATGCAGGCATTAATGCCACGACCCTTTTTACCCTTGCAATAAATGAAGAAATCGGGACCGTAGACCCCATGATCCATGGAAGTACCTGGACCATCCATCTATAGTGTACACGTGGCTACTGGTAAGCGCTTCGGCGTTTCGACACCTGGGAAACCAAAGGGCAAGAACCCTTGCCTTCGAGAGTCGCGAAATCCCGATCACCGAAACCCCGAAATGGAGTGAGGTGTGAATAAGGTGAAGGAAAGCTGGGATTTGATCGTGACCATTGATCATCCCAAAAAGATCATGACCGTTGATCTTGGCTGAAGGTTGTCATCGTCCATCGGAAGGACACGTGGCTGTTGGTCGACGTTTCGGCATCCGGGAAACCAGAGGGCTAGAAAACCTTGCCCCCGCAAATCGTGAAATCCCGATACACGTTGTAGTGGAGAGGAGAAGTCCTGAAAGAATCTGGATTGTCCATCAAAGGAGACACATGGTGAGCTATCAAAGTTTCGGGAAAAGTCCCGAAATCCCATGGACCGTTGGATCCACCCTCTTAAAAGCCGTCAATCTCTTACACAAATTTCCATAATGGAATTCATAGATTTGAATGACAAGGAGTCTTGGAGTCGTTGCATTTTGAAATCCCAAGTACCGAGACCCCGAAAGGATTGATACTGTTGGATCAGGGGAGGCTTACGGTCGTCGATCTCCCTTTGGAGGGAAACTTTGGAGACCTCGGAATTTTCGAGGATTTGAATGGGGAAAGGTAGAAGTCATGCATCACAATTCCACAAATCGCGAAAAGACGACAAGTGCTTGGCTATCTTAAGCGCGTGGACACGGAACAGGGTCACGTGGACAAGACCCCAAGCAGGAAACTTGCCACTCGCTAGCCCTGTCGGGGTTCAGCGTTTCACTGTTTCGAGCTTTAGGGTTTACAGAGTCGAAAGACTCGACGTTCTGGTAGCTAGGCCCCCATATGAGGAACTAGCTAATGATCACATGGAGGTGGACATATGAGGAACTAGCTGATGCTAGGCCCCCATAAGTATCTTGGGGATTCTGATCCTCGAGTAATCGACAAAAAATTTATTATGCCGCAGCAAGTGTGTGACAGGTAAACCCTACACCTATAGTGGAATAAACCCAACAACCAGCACCAAAGAGCATGAATATAGATAGATTGACAGAGGTACAGGAGTAGAAGAACCAAAACACAGAAACCCTGAAGGAGGTGCAACCCGAGAACACCGAAGCAGCTCTGAAATTCAATGGAATGACAATGGAGCTAGCAGCAAAAATTGAGCCAGAAGAGTCTCAAACCATCGAGTCAGACCACCCACCAGAAGGAACACTCAAAGATGTCACAGGTTGGCTAGAATGGTACTCTAAAACACAATCAAGAGCCATTGGAACCTCAAGCCAGCCACCACTGCCAAAGAAAGATAAGCAACAGGTACCTAGGTCACCTCGCAAAAAACCCATTGCAACTCTCGTTCTATCGTGTATACCAGATGGGGTATGAGTGGAATTAGACTTGTTGGGTCATATTGACAAGCTAAAATACTTGGACCACGATGTAGTAGACACAGACAAGTTTCTGGAATTTGCAAAGACAGTGTACTTTGAGACTGTGGGCACAAATCTGGTTGGGGAACCGATTGATCAACCACTCCAATGGGCAACATGATTGGAGAAAACATGGATTTTAGGTTTGTTAGACCTACCACATTTTGGCAGAGGAAAGTATGCAAGCACATGTGTCAAATAGCTATTAGCAGTCACACATGGCAAGGACATATGGTTGGACAAGCTTGTCTCGATAGACGTAGAGATTACTGCCAACATAACAGGATTTCCATCCTGGGGCATGGATCCCGCACAGTTCCTAGATGACAAAGCCAGGGAGAAAGCACTAGCGGAAGAAATGAAGAAGAAGTATGGTACAGACAGGGGAACACAAGGGATCATTATCAAGAGGATCAATGATGTCGAAACACAAATGGGCACAAAAATATTTGCCTATAAGATGATAAGAAAATGTCACGGGGAGGAAGTTCCAGCTGGAGTCGTCGCAGTTGTAGCTCAATGCGTCGAGGGAACCACAATGAGTTGGGCACCGTATCTCTTGAGCTTGTTCCTCGATGACTGCAAGGATGCCCAAGATCTAGGAACAGAGTTTCACTACTCATGGCTAATCATGTTAATAGCCCTTATGGGATGGAGGGAACCAAGATATGTAACTTTTGGTACCAGACCCAAGCTGAAATAGGGAGCAAGATACTTATTGTTGAAAGCCACGTCGGATGCCAAGCACAAAAGGATGAATGGGTCCATATTTGAAGGATATCTATGCGACCTGCAGGAAGCCATCTCCAACATGTGGAGGGTCACACCACAGGCTGTTGTGCGGTACAGAGACATCGCCAACTTCAAGGCCACACGACATAAAATGTGGATACAGGCACAAAAGGATCCCAATAAACAATGGCTACAGATGCGCTACTGTATCCAAGAGGGTGACATCGACATGGTGATCCCAGTCCTCACCCAGTCCTCACCCAAGACTTTCCGAAAGACGAGTGGAAGATCCCAGTCCTCACCCAAGACTTGTCGGAAAGGACAACAGAAGAAGAGGTAGGGCAGGGAGAAACACAACCTAAGGAAGTCCAAGTGCCCAAGAAAAGAAGGATAGTCCAGCCAAAAACAACATAGACAAACAAAGGTACAGCAAAGACAGGGACCCAGAAGGGGAAGACGGAGAATATGTAGCCGACCAAAGAATAGCAGAAACAAGCCGAGGCAGCGCAAGGGACCGCACCAAGTCCCAACTCACAAAAACCAAGTGGAAACAAGAGTCCAGCCACACAGATAGGAGGTGTGCGCAAGAAAATGAAGGCGCAAAGAACACCTCCAAATTATACGATCACAGAGGATGATGGAGAATTGATAGTCCGGATGGTCCAGGATTGTCTATCCGAGGATTTTGACAATGTTGCGCACCACAGGGACAGGATTCAAGAGGAGATGGCAGACATGCGGCAGTTCCTCAAGCAAATCGAGGAAGTACAAACAACATCCAACAGCAGGGGAACAGAGCCATGAACATCGCAGTTAGAGGAAAGATTGGAAGAAGGAGAGTGTGATCCAGTCCATCGAATACTGCAGCTGAACGTGACATTCCACATCACACCTAGTATGCTGCGCATGGATGAGATCGTGGGGCAGACACCCTTGAAGGACTTAAGCCAAATCCAATTAGTGTTGATGCGAATGCCATCCAAGGCACTACACAAGTTGTAGGTTAGCGTAAACCATGAGGTACAATCTCGCGCATGCAAAAACTTAGCTGAATTGCAGCAGGCAACAGAGAAGTGGGACGCGCTGGAAATAATATATGAGCAGGCTAAGTTGGAGACCCAAGAGGAGAGGGAGCACACAAATGGATTGGAGCATAAAGTGGTAGGAACTTACGAGAATATTCCACAGACCGCGCAGAGGGATGAACTTACAACAGTAGAAAAGATTGATCAACTTGCACAGGCAATCGATCAATATCATAAGGAGATTGACAGTCTCCGAGAGCAGCTCACACCCACTACTCCACCAGTAGTGAAGGAGCAAAGGAAGTAGGAAGCAGTAGAACAGTTACATGAGATAGAGCAGTAGGTTAGCACAACAACTAACTTATTCGAGAATGCAACACAGCTTTGGACAAAGGTATAGGAGGACCATAAAATACAGCAGTGGGACAAGGAATAAGAAAGGATAAGCATAGCTATCCAAGACCTCAAGCAGAGGCATAGGAGAATGTCCATCACAGAGTGCATCAAAGGGGTGCAATACATGAAGAAATTACAGGAAGAACTAACCACTGCGCAAACAAAGAAGAAAGAGCGTCAGGCTCAAATGGAACCATTTCAAGAATGGGTAGCAGAAGTCCTGGCACAGGCAGAGGAAGCCAAGACACATATAGCACAAACCCAAGCAGAGGAAGCCAAGACACATATAGCACAAACCTAGGCAGAGTGTGCAAAATTGATCAGTGACGAAATTGGATTCCAGATAGTGGACACACTCAAGGAGAAGACTGCGTAGGTGTAGACACAGGCAACAGAGCTCAAAGAGAAGTTATAGACGATCACCAAGGAGATCAAAGAATTGTTCTAGGTGACCTGGGAGGAGCCACATGTCAGTGTTGTTAGAAAAAAGCAGGACCTCTGAATCAGGAAGATAATCAGGCTCCATAACCAACAATCTCCCACTTGGAGACTGATCTCAACAACTCCACCATTGTTGTATATGCTGGACTCTAAACCTTATTGGACCTGGCAAATTTCTCATTTTCATCTTCATTCTTGAAGACCAACTGAAACTGAGCAGGAACTCAGTTTCTCCCTGGTTACTCCCTTTGTTAACATGTCTGCAGGATTCTGGCTAGTGTGTA
>WSFP011489767.1:0-14997 GCA_009831015.1 Picea engelmannii | reverse complement strand
TCCTTGATTTCCATGATTTCCCTGATTTGTCTGATCTGCTTGATTTTCTTGGTCCCCCTGATTCCTTTGCTCTTTTTGTCTAATCTGTGGAATTGCTGGTCTCCTTGGATTTCTGGGTGGACCATTAGCCTATTCTCTAGGGTTAGCTATGTTGCCCAGAGCCATTATTTCCATCATTCTTTCCATGTTTCCCATCAATGCCTCAAACCTTTCCTCTAATGTTTGTGATGTTGAAAGTTGTGATTTATCTTTAGTTATGTTTGTGTCCCTGCCAGAGTTAGTTTTCATCTTCCCTGAAGCTGTCAGGTTCACTTAGACCTCTATGGCATTGGTCATCATATCATCTAATGTGGCAGATCTGCATTCTCTTAATAATAAAGCAAAGTCACTTTCAAAAGAATCAGCATATCTAAGCTGAGCAGCTTTAGGAGGGGGTTTTACCTCAATAGGAATTGCATTATAGACCTTGATGAATCTAGCTAAAAAATCTTGCACTATTTTGCCGAGTGATCTCTTCATGTTGTTGTACTAGGTCAACAACTGAAGGGGGTTTTTCTTATCCCCCCATTTTGCAAGGAAGCCTGTCTCAAAAGCTTTGAAATTTTCGATACTAGTTGGTGGAAGGGCTCTAAACCACTTCCTCACTTCTCCTGCAAGACTTTTTGTAAACAGCCTCATCTTCACATATTCAAATTCCACCTCTTCCAAGTCTATGAAATCATTAAACCAATCTAGATGCTTCTGAGATGATATGTTACCTTCAACATCATATAGTTTGATCCTTAGGTTCTAATCTTGAGGCAAATCATGTAATTGAGCAGGAAGTACGAGGGGAGCAAATCCGGTTGCCATAGTTGTTGTGAGGGGTCGGAGTGGCTATTGGTTTTGAGTGGGGATCACTAACAGCCTGGCAGATGTGGCTAGAATCAAATCTTGGAATCTCTTTTCGTTAAAGATGGTCTCGCTTCAAAAAGATTCAGACTTAGTTCTGAATGGGATTTGCTCAAATTTTACATCAAACTAGATGTATTCAATGCTAGTCACTCTGTCCTTGGGAAAAGACAGATATTAGTCTGGACGCAACACTGGGGTTACTGGATTTTCTTTTCTTTTACGTACAATCTTTTCAGGTTCAGACACAGAGATTGCAGCTTCTGGGTCTGGGTTCTTCCTAGTGTGGATTTTATTACGAGCCAGGATTTCTATCTCACATGGTGTGGTGCAACTGGTCTCTGAGTAACGGAGTCGCCAGGATAAAAATAATCTCAACCAATAAGGTATTTGATCCATTGGCGCCCTCAGGGATCAAACTAAAGCTTTAAGTCATTTTTCCCAGGGAAGATTTTTCAATTTCGTTCCCGGCAACGGCGCCAGAATGTTAGCACTCTATAAATTTTGTCCGAATGAATAGACAAACGACAGAGGTAATTTTTTCAACCTACTTTAGAGTTGGGCACTAGCCTTCTCAACTCGGAGAGGGATCTCTCGTGTCACTTGATATATCTATGGAAATCGATGGCTATATTTGGTTTGTTTTGGGGGGTTTTATAAAGTTGTTGGCAAGGAAGGGGAGGGACACTCAGGGCTATGGAGTCAAAATTCTGAAAACGAATGAAAACATTGACTGGCTAATAGAACTCTCCAGAGGATAAAGGCTAAATGAGGCAATGAATCAGAGTTGTAGATAATATTAAGTAGAGTGTAAGAGGAAAGAGATAACAAATAACTGCATCAGAGCATTACTAAAATGAATTATGAATTAGTTAGGAAGAAATACACACAGTTCAAATTGTTTCAGCCGAGAGCATCAAGAGATGAATTATGGGCCTTTGACTATCCAATTTAAACAGAAGAAAATGAAAATGGAATTAAGTAAAATAGGAAATACATACAATGAGGGAAGACAAAACTCATATCACCACCATTAGAATCTTTTCATAGAGACTTCAAAGCTTCTGCATGTTTATTCAATTCATCCCCAGAAAATTACAATGGAGTTCAGAACAACCAGAATTGTGCCCTTGCAATTCTGCCCACACTTAATACATTCGGAACCTCTATCATTTATACAATTTCGAGTTCCTTCAGTGTGCAACCAGTTACAATAACTGAAATGAAACGTTTCAGCTTCCAAAACTGGTTACAATGATTACAAATGATAGTTTTCAGAAAAACATTTCATGATCCCTGCAGATTCCTCTGACGCTCCAGCTTCTTCCTCTGCCACGTTCTCTTTGAAATGTCACTTATACTCCTTCAAATCTAATTCTATTTATCCATATTCTCATTAAATATTTGAAATAAAAATAATTCCCAAATATTTTTATATCTTGTAGAATTAAATTTCTATAATTTAATTCATGCATGTGGTTTTTAAAACCATTTATTTGTTTGCTTCCCGTGGTTTTGGAAACCATGTCTTGTTTTTCCCAATTTATCATTTCACTGTAAAAAACATTTACTGTTACCATGTTTTTTTCCAATTTACGGTTTCATTGTGAAAAACATTTATTGTGTCATGTTTTTTTCCAATTTACCATCTTTGGTAAAATACTTTTTATCTACTTCTTTTACTTATGTAAAACCTTTGGATAAAAAAATTCCAAGTTTTCTTTCACGTGCATCTTCCCATTTAATTATTTTCCATGGAAATAAACATTAATCTCTTTGATTTGTAAAATGTGAATTTTACCTCTGTAAAACAACAATTTCATCGTGAGGAAGAATTTCTTTTATTGGAAATTCCATATTTTTTATTGAAATGCATTCCTGGGAAATATGTAGCACATAAACTATATGATAAATGGTGCATTTATTATATCACGCTTGAGCTGGAGTGGTTTAATTCAAACTACTTTTCTCCCCGACATTCATCACATAATGACACGGCTGGTCTTCGCATAATTAACCTCCGGGTTAATTCTATGCATGATATGTATGTGCTCCCTCCATCCACTCTTTGAGTCTTCGCATAATTAACCTCCGGGTTAATTCTATGCATGATATGTATGTGCTCCCTCCATCCACTCTTTGAATTTTCCAGATTATAAATCGAGATTCATGCCCATGATTTGACGTAATGCCATAAATTAAATATTGGATCAAATATTAATATAAATATTTTAATATAAAAATATTTATATTAATAATAATAAATGATTTTTCCAATTTCTAAGGACTTTGGGCATATGAGGCTTAACACATGACTTTGTGGATGGGATAAGGGTTCTTAATAAAAGGAATATTTTTTTATTTTCAACAAGAATATGAAAATAAGGGTAAAAATGAATGAAGTGATGGAACCGGGGATTTAGATAAGCATTTAGACTAGATATAGGTTTGGAATATTTTCCAAATTTTTGACTCATGGAGGACATGACTATTTTGGATGATCAGTTGAGTGAGGGATTTAGGTGATGGGAGCTTAACGAAGCTGGTGAAAAAGATAGCTTTGGGAAAAAATAAATGCAAATTAGCAAGTGATAACATAGGCTCCAACTGGGGATGCTACCCTCCCTGTGAGGTAGCAAAGAACTCGTAGATATGTTGCCTGATCCATTGGGTTGCTCCCAAAACATGTGTCTATACCCTGCTCCGACCTATCATCAGTGTCTATTGAAAACCAAACTTTTCACACTGCTCTCAACTGGATACTGAACACTGAATACATTGCTAAAATCTGACTGTACACAATACTGGAAATCCAAACTGAAAAATGCTTGACCAACAAGCTTATTCGCACACCCCTACCTACCCTAAAAATGTTGAAATGAATACTCAATCAAGTGATGCTAAAGTACCAATGCAGCCAATCAAGCAATTGGCTTCTCGGTTTTCCTTTGCTCCCATTTTTCTTAAGAAGACAAACAAATGTAAAAGATGGCAGCTGAAAGAAAAAATTGAATCCAAAATCTGAGCTTATGAATGAAATAAACTCCTCCTTCAATGATGATTGTAATAGGATGGCCACGGGATCTTGAAAACCATGAAAAAACATTTCTTCTTAATGAACAAAAATAGGAGACAAGCCTGATTCATAAGTGTTTGATGCTCTTGCTCTATTTCTTCAGTTCTGAGAACATTTTCAAATGAAATGGTAGAAATAGGTTTGTCTACTTTCCCATGCATATCAACAAAAACATTCATACATTCTTGAACATATTCAAATGTGACAGCCATATTATGTGCCTCTTATTCATCAAACAATTCTGATTTGCTTTTATTAAACTTCTGGAAATTTGCTTGAGGATTGTCATTTTGACTTTCAAATGAATGAATGGAAATAAATTCGTGTTCATAACCTTCTTGTAAATGTGAAAAGTTAACATCATGAACTATTTCACAGTCTAGAGTTTCCATGGATGTATTTTCAAAACCATGATTTTCAAATGAATCAAATAAAACAATTGCCTCTTCATTATCTTTATGTATTTATGATTGGAAAGTGGCATACATTGTTTTGTTGCTTTCCTGAAACTCTATGTCATTTGTTTGTTCATTGCTTGAAGTTTCCATAGATGCAGTTTCAGAATCCTCATCTATGTCTAGGCCACTTAGAATTTGAACAACCACATCATTCATAGGGGAAGAAAGACAACTTTGAAACACTTTGTCTTGCTAGAAATCTTGTTCAATATCTCAATCAAGTTCAGGAGAAGGAAAATGACTTTTAACAACAATTTCTTGATCAGCTTCATCTTCAACCAAAGGAAGGGCTACTATTTGTTGTTGGGATGAATATTCATAAAGGGATTCTATGATTTCATCATTCATACACTCTTCATCACAAAAAACATTTTCAAGGTACTTAATGAAATGTTCACAAAATTCACAACAATCTTCAAACACCAAGAATGAAGGATTAGATTCTCCATAATGCTTAAAGAATGTTATATGGAAATCTTTAAGAGAGTATAAGTTGTTTGGTTTTAAACCTTCATACCATAATCTTGCTTTCCCCTCCAAAGTATCCATAAACATTTTCATCAAACAATCCTCATGAAATTCAACCCCCAACTTACATATGTGCATGTGAAATCTAATCAAGTGCAAGGCAGCATCACTTCCTTTCCCGTCTTCGAATTTAGGCAAATATTTTTGCCAATTTATGTGAGGAATACAATTTGGAAAGCTAGGAATAAGAGATCGATTCATTGGAGAATACCTTGCAGATATTGAACTCATCTTCGAATAGTGGAGTCACCAATGATATTTTGGAAGCTGGATTCTACATTAAGAGTGGATTCGCCAGTGAAAATTAAAATTTTTGGATTCTTCTACCAGTGGAATCACCTTCAAACTAATTTTTTTATGTGTGGAGTCGCCAGAGCAGGGATATAGCCAATATGTGTCTAAGTGTCTGTTGCTCTCAGACCTTAGAACTCAACCATGTCGTTCTTTCCCAGGGAAACTTTTTTAATGAATGTTAGCACTCTTTAAATTATGTTCGGCTGAATAGACAAACGATAGAGGTAATTGTTTTAACATACTTTAGAGTTGGGCACTAGCTTGCTCAACTTAGAGAGAGCTCTCTCGTGTCACTTGATATATCTATGGAAATCGGTGGCTAGATTTTGTTTGTTTTGGGGGTATTTATAAAGTTGTTGGCAAGGAAGGGGAGGGACACTCAGGGCTATGGAGTCAAAATTCTGAAAATGAATGAAAACATTGACTCACCAATAGAACTCTCCAGAGTATAAAGGCTAAATGAGGCAATGAATATGAGTTGTAAATAATATTAAGCATAGTGTAAGAGGAAAGAGATAACAAATAACTGCATTAGAGCATTACTAAAATGAATTCTGAATTAGTTAGGAAGAAATACACACATTTCAAATTGTTTCAGCCGAGAGCATCAAGAGATGAATTATGGGACTTTGACTATCCAATTTAAACATAAGAAAATGAAAATGGAATTAAGTAAAATAGGAAATACATACAATGAGGGAAGACAAAAATCATATCACCACCATTAGAATCTTTTCATAGAGACTTCAAAGCTTTTGCATATGTATTTAATTCAGCCCCAGAAAATTACAATGGAGTGCAGAACAACCAGAATTGTGTCGTTGCACTTCTGCCCACCCTACTCTCTGGATTTGGTTGTAAAAAAAAATTCATTTCTTCCGGAACCCTTTGCAGGTCCATGCCGAAGATAATAATGTGTGCCCTGGACATGATCTTATTGATGAAGATAAGCATGGTGATCCTTTTACATTCAGTCGAGATGAATGCGGTTTCAGGGAATTCGGTCTTGTTTGATTCCAAGAACATTCTCAGCAAGTGCGTTTAGTATCTGAAATGTCTTAATGAATTGAAATTTACTAGTTGTTGATGCATATTATCAGCTATGAACCTGTCAAAACTGATACAAACCAACTAACTAGACTCTAACATAAAAAAAGGTCAATAGGAAACCCAACATGACTTCTACTACAAACTTGTCGCTATCCAACCCTAAACTTTGACTAAGTAAGGAACAAGCCCATTGGACCTCAATAATCATAACGTTTACATTGATAGGTAACGACAGACTTTTGGAATGGTGTTCAGGTTTGACAATGGTTTGCAGAAACAGGGTTTTTACTTCTGAGGGGCATTCTTTGTAGACTGTGATCATTTTCTCTTCCTCAAAGGGCTCTGACATTGTGGATGAAGACTCTGGTATACTGAGGGTGTGTCGAAGTGACGGACTATCTATTTCGCATAAAACCTCTGACCCTAACTTATTCAAAATGACCTTTTCTACCTGCGAATACTGCTTCGCACACTAGCTTACGAAATCAGGGAAAGGGAAAACTACTTCTACGACGTAAGGGGTAATGGAATCTTGGGTCGCTTCGAGGAAGAGTAACTATTTTCCAACATTGTCTAGCATATTTGATTTGTACACGGAAATGGGTGAAACTATAATTTCTGTGTCAAATACATCGGAATCCCTGTCAATTAGGGCTTCTTCTTTAGAGGTGGATTCTTTCTCTTTCATGGACAAAATGACAGGGTTGGTGGCCATGATGAAAAATACTTGTAACTCGGCAGAAGGTGTGTGAAACTAGTTCACTGTTGAGCTTTAATTTTGAATGGAGGGTTTGCACCACTTTTCAAATGTTCGAGTGCTTTGAAATATTATAGAATAATGAACCTAGGACCCTCCTTTTATACATGTTTTTCCATATTGGGGATTGGAGAAAACAGTTTTGGGTAGACCTCTTTTTGCCCCGATGTGCCTTTGAGGGTGCCACGCGTCCATGAATGAAACCACGGTAGTTTCCCCGGCCCGCCTTCGAAAAATTGTCCTTCGTGCTACTTCAATGCCCGATATGTATCTTGGTCGTCGATCTGGGCCTCTCCAAGATCTACGGTCTGTCGGGTCCCATCAACTTTCGATATCATGGATTGGAGAAAATGATTTTGGGTAGACCGCTTTTCGCCCTGATGTGCCTCTAAGGGCGCCATGCGTCCACCAATGAAACCATGGTAGTTTCCCCGACCCACCTTTGAAAAATTATCTCTCACGCTATTTCACCACCCGATATGGGTCTGGGTCGTTGATTTGGACCACTTCAAGATCTACGGTCTGTCGAGTCCTACCTTTCATGCTTCCGCTATATTTGTCCATATACGGCCATAAGTGACCTTATCCTCCAAATTATCATGCTTCCATAGCGATGTAGCTCTTCGCTAAATTTCTGAGACTTGGATCCTATCTGAAAAATTGTTATGGCAATAACAGATAGCATCACTGATTTTATAACATGGTATTAAATGTGACATATTTGAAACTATGTCAACCACCACAAAGATTGAATCACTTCCCCTATGGGTTCTTGGCAATCCCAGAACAAAATCCATACTTATAGCATCCCATGGCCTATCTAGAATAGGTAATGGTTGATACAATCCAGTGTTTTGTTTCTTTCCTTTAGAATATTGGCAGATTTTGCATCTGTCCACGAACTTCTTCACATCAGACCTCATGCCTAGCCAATAGTATGAAGAACTCAACTACGCATATGTTTTATCATGGCCAAAGTGTCCAGCCAATCCTCTGTTGTGTTTCTCCTTTAGAAAATTGTCCCTCATTGAGCATTTCAGGATACACAACTAAATTCCCTTGAACAACGGTCCATCTTGGATCATATACTCCATCCATTGATTTATGTCTCTTAGCAAAGGGTTCTCACATGCTTCATAAGCTTCCTTGAAATCTGGGTCTTCTTGATACATCTACTTGAGGTGTTCAAATCCCAAAGTCTCCACTTGGAATTCCTGCAAGATCAAACATCTCCTGCTCAGAGCCTTTGCAACTTTGTTAGCACTTCCACTAATATGATTAATAAAAAAAAAGTATAATTCTACATGAATTATATCCATTTGGCATGTCTCTGGTTCAATTTCTCTAGTATGGTTATAAAATGCAAAGCATGATTGTCAATGTACAAAAAAAAAAATCATTCGGGATAAGATAATGCCTCCACTTTTTCAAAGCTTGAATTACAGCATAAAATTCCTTGTCATATGTTGAATACTTCCTCTTAGCATCATTCATCTTCTCGCTGAAATAAACAACATGCTTATTATCTTGACTTAAAACTGCGCCAATGGCCACTCCACTTGCATCACATTTGACCTGAAAAGTCTTCTTAAAATCTGGCAGAACTAAAACATGTTGTTCTGATATCTTTTCTTTCAACACTCTAAATCCCTTCTCATATTCTTCTGTCCAATTAAAAGATACATGTTCCTTATTTATGGTATCCAGTATGGGTGCGCAAATACTGTTGAAATTCCTGATGAATTTCCTGTAAAAAATCACCAACCCATGAAAACTCCTTACTTCAAACACGCTTCTTGGAGAAGGTCATTCTCTTATTTCCCTCACCTTCTCTGGATCCATCTTCAATTTATTTGAAGAGATTATGAACCCCAAATACACAAGTTTTCTTTTCATAAAAGAACATTTCTTCAAATTCACCAACATATTTTCCTATTGTAACCTCCTCAACACCATGTTCAAGTGTCTTAAATGCTCCTCTTCAATATTACTGAAAAGTAGGATATCATCTAAATAAACAATCACAAACTTACCAATGAAATATTTGAGTACTTCATTCATTAATCTCGTGAATTTACTTGGAGCATTCGTTAAGCCAAATGGCATAACAAGCCACTCATACAATCCTTCATTTGTTTTGAATGTCATTTTCTATTCATCTTCCTCTCTCATCCTTATATAATGATAACCACTCTTCAAGTCTATTTTGGAAAAAAAAAAACTCCACTCAAGATATACATCAAATCATCCATTTTGGGTAAAGAAAATCTATACTTGATGGTTATCTTGTTGATGGATCTAGAATCTGTGCACATTCTCCAACCTCCATCTTTCTTCAAACTCAACACAGTTGGTATTGTACACGGGCTCAAACTTTCCCTGATCAAAACTTTATCCAACAACTCTTGGAATTTCTCCTTGACCTCTTCATTCTCTCGAGGGGTCAATCTGTATGTTACTTTGTTTGGTATACTTGCTCCCAGAATAAGGTCAATATGGTGATTAATATTCTTGATGGGTGGTAAAGTGTGAGGTAACTCATCCACCACAATATCAAAAAACTCATCCAATAACTCCTGAACTCTTACAGGAAAATCATTCATAGAAGTACTTGTGAGAATGACTCTCGGCTTACCTACAATAGAAAACTGTATTTTCTAGTCTTTATTAACTTCTTTTAAGATTTTCTTCCCACTCATGAGAAGTATACTAGGATTAGCTTCTTCTTTGACTCCTTTATCTTCTATTGGCAGCAACATATCCTTACACCCATTTTTCTCAAGGGTATAAGTATTCTTCCTCCCATCATGTATGACATTCATGTCATATTGCCAAGGTCTCCCCAACAGAATGTGACAAACATCCATGGGTATAACATCACATAAAACTTCATCCCTATAACCACCTATTTTAAACTCAAATTTACATTATTGACTTACCATGACTTGATGTCCCTTTTTCAACCATGACACCTTGTATGGATTCAGATGTGCATTCGTCTCCAGCTTTATCTTTTCCACCATCTCTTTGGATACCAAATTATCATTGCTCCTACTGTCTATGATCACCTTGCATACCCTATCTCCAGTCTTGCAAGTAGTTCTAAACAAATTGTTCCTATGGACTGGTTCTCATACCTCTTTCTCTGGCTTTACGAGAGATTTCCTCATCATGAGTGATCTTCCTTCTTCTACGGCTTTTTCCTTCATCTATGTCTCCACATTATTTTTTTGTGCTTCAGAAATGTGAGCTTTTCCACCTCCTGCATTCTTCTTTTCAGGACATTCCCAAGACATGTGCCATGTTTTTCCACAGGCATAACACTTCACTTCTCCTCCTCTACCTCTACCTTTGGGAAAATAATTTATTCCTCCATAGTGTCCTCCTCTAGAAATTCCTCCTCTCTTTTTCTAACTATTATATCTCCCAACCTCTCCTCTCAACTTCTGAAACTTTTCTCTGACGGTTCCTCTTCCTTTGTCAGGATTTTTTCCCATGTTCCTTTGACTTTGTTTCCTAGCCAACTTTTCCTCTGCTTTTAGGGCTACCTGGTAAGAATCTTCCATAGTTTGCATTGTCATCATGCTAATCTCAACCTAGATTTCATACCTCAATCCATTAAAGTACGTAGCAAATTTTTCTTCATCATTCTCTGTGTGTCCTTCTCTTATGTTCATCTTATAAAATTCTTCAGTTTACTCTTTCACCGACAAGCCTTTCTGTCTCAGATTCTATAACTTCCTAGATAGATTTAACTGGTAATCCTTGGGTATGAACTTAGCCTTGATATTATCTACCATTATATCCCAACTCTTGATTTTGGTCTTACCTTTCCTTCTATCAGCTTGCAATTCGTCCCACCATAAAGTTGCATGTCCCTTCAATATAGTCACCGCATACTTTACCTTCTTCTCATCATCAATTTCCTCATAGTCAAAGTACTCATCTAAAGAACTTATCCATTCAAGCAATTATTCTACATTCAAATTACCTTCATACAACGGGACTTTCATCTTTGCTTTGGTTCCCAGCTTGACAACAACCCTTAGCAATCGCTCGTTTGTTGCTTTTTTTCCTACAACTTCTTCTTCTTCAACATATTCACTTTCAGCTTCACTAACATCACCAGCTTCGGGTGCTCTTATTTGTGTTGTATCCATGGCGTAATTTTGCATGAAGTTGTCTCATTTCCTCTTCCATGGCTGCATTGACTACAAGTCTCTCCCTGCGTCTTCTTGGTGGCATGATTCTAAATTTTATTTTTTTCATGGAGCTTATTTCCTGCTCTGATACCACTTGATGCAAACCCCCACGACTCTTAGGGGCTCGCACGACCTACCGGTCTAAGGATCATTCTCACAAGGGAGCTCAATTATCTCTTGGGTCCTTGTTGAACCCTCAGAATTATCTTCCATGGGCCTTTCCCCTTTTACCTACAGGCAATTTTTTGTTTGCGAGGGTCTTAGCACTTCAGTGGAGAATTCCATGTGACCTCGAGAAAAAACCGTAGGATAAACTCCTTAACCAGCAGGAACGTTAGAACTTCAAAGCTCCGATCTTTGGGAGTTCTAACAAAAACACACTATGATTCCCCCAAATGTCGAATTCGCAAATGGTCGAACAAAGGAGGGGATCAATGGCTCACGCTACACACCGTGATCTATGGTTCACAAGAATTTTGAGACTCTGAGATTCGAGAGTATTCCCCGTTTGAATGTGCAATGCCTCAGAATACTCGAACTCCGAAGTTACGGATCGAACGATTAACTTCCACCTTCGATCGACAACCTACGTTTACTCCAGGATCCGAGCTTCGGAGATTTTCACAGCTTTTACCAACAACCTTCCGAAGTATCGAACTTCGAACATGCGAAGGGTTTTGATCAATGGTCCACACCTCCTTTCCAATGGACAGTCGAGATGGACTCCGGCCTTCGAGGATTTTTTACCCAAAACAAATTACACCCCAGACCTTCTGGAATGCCAAAGTCCGAACTCATGCGATTTGTCGACACGTACACCTGACGCCAATGGTCAGGATCTACTTTGGGCTTTGAAGCTTCAGGGTTTTTGCACGCTCTTGCAACAACACTTCAAATTCTCTGAAGCAGTGAATTTTCGAACCACGCTCAATCTACGAACACATGTACTTATAACCGACGGCCAAGATGCACTCCGAGATTCGGGACCTTTTCCTCCCCCACAACACACACCTAAGAATTTTCAAAGCAGTGAAGTCCTAAGGACTTAGTAGGTTAATGGTTGTGCTCCTTTCTCAGATCTGATAGTTATGAAAGATCTGAATCCTCCTTGATCGGATCTCGTCCACTCAACCTCGAAATTAAAAGGATTCTTCCTCCAAGGAATTTTACTCATTATTCTCCCAGAGCTTTGTCACTCTAAGTGACTCGAACCTTGGAAAACATCTGGCACTTCTCTCTTGAGATTGATACTTTATAAAAATCTCCCATGTGCTCCTTTTGCTTGCTCTCCTCTGAACCTTTTTAACACTTTTCTAAGTGTTGGCCTTGTGCACACCTCACACAGGTCTATCCTTAAAGATTTTATACTCAAACGAGTTTATGTGCACTCATTACACTCACTCTACGAAATTCACACTATCTCTCCTGAGCTATTGAGTCTGAAAACGACTTTGTCTTCGCACTCCTTTTGTAGGCATTGTGCACTCCTTGCACCAGAATTTCAAAAGAGAAACAATTGAAACTTATAGAACATCAAAGTTTCATTCATTCAACCATGAAATACACATACAAGCATATAAACACATAAAATAGATAACATAACATTACCCAAATAAATCAGAGATAAGCAAACTCATACATTGGAAGCAATTCTCCTATGTGTTATATTCCTTCAGCAAAACATTTACAAGAGTTCCAGCAGCTCTTAGAAAAATAACAACTCTCTACAAGTCTCTTCAGCAACAATCACAATAACCTTGGCAGCCACCCTTGAGCATAGATTACATACATTTATACATGGAGGGGATTCTCGATCCTTCCTTCCGACTACTCTAGTGCTTTCACATCATAATTAAAGCATTCTACCACTAAGATTATTACAAATAAATGAGAATTTACAATATATATATATATATATATATATATATATATATATATATATATATATATATATATATATATATATATATATATATATATATATATATATATATATATATATATATATATGCCCCAAAACTGTACAATCCTTTAGGAATTAAAGAAATTACAATCTCTTGGATTGTCTACAATGTCTCTTGCCTCAAAATCTTACAGGGTCTTTAATTACAATACTTTCAAAATATTAAAGTGACACTCTCTCCTTGGAATCCAAACCAGTTTGAATGTGTGCGCTAGATGTTGAGTTATTCTCCACTTGGCCTCATTGAATGTTGATGAAAATGCTCCTACATCAAACAAAATCATCAATTTTTAGAGTGTTTGAACCAGAGACAGAGTTACTTACATCCATGACCAAGTCGTTCCATCTTTCTGACAATGAGCACAAGATTAGAAGAATCCTGACCTCATCGTCAAAGTCCAATTTTACAGAACTTAGTTGATTAGTAACCATATTAAATTCATTTAAATGATCTGCAATAGACCCACCTTCTAATATCTTCATATTAAATAATCTCTTCATTAGAAATACCTTATTGGACACCGAGGGTTTTTCATATAGTTTAGCCAATGCATCCATCAATTCCTTCGTTGTATTTTCTTTTGAAATATTGAAATCCACTGATGCTTTCAGGCTCAGCTATATCGTTCCCAGTGCCTTTCTGTCGAGAACCTCCCATTCTTTGTCCTTCATGGCCATCAACTTCTTTGCTATTTCTCCCAATGGTAGGAATAGATCCTTATGATATAAATAATATTCCATTTTCATCTTCAATAACTGGTAGTTTTGGCCGTTAAATTTCTCGACCCTAAACTTTTCATCTTCTACCATTGCTCCCACTCGAACCAGGAACCCTCTTTTCCTGCGAGTTACCTTTCACTTTAATACCAATTGTTAGAAAAATGAGATCGTGGAGCAATAAAATAAAATAAAACACAGAAGATACATAATACAATAGAGACACAGATATACATGGTTCATCCAGTGTGGGATACGTCCACCAGAGAAATTGCTAGGTCCTTCCTTTTATTATCCAACAAATGAAGGGATACAACCTACAGCACACCCACTGTAACTTCCTCTTCTTTCTCTCACAGTCTCCTCTCTCATGTAAATTCTAACCTTGTACAATATCTACTGCAAACTGATATTCAGAAAAGAACAGAAAAGATACAATGGCAAATACAAACATTACACAGAGATTTTTCACCTCGAAACCCAAACCGGGAAAACCAGCATTATATTATATCCATACCCTTGTGTTACATTATTTACAATACAATATACATATAGGAGCCAGCGGCATCCAAAACCCTAACCTAATGACCTGGATTAGTCCAAAACCCTAATTCCTTAACCGGAAATAGAAAACAATCGGCAAAAAACCATGTGCCGAAAAACCACCTAAATATCATGCGGTCCCGAAAATGTGGTCCCAGAAATATGTCGTCCCAGTAATATGTCGTCCCGGTGCAAAAAAAAAATTCGGGGGTGCTACCCCCGAACCCCCGCGCGGGGGGCTCCGCCCCCCTCTAACCCCCCTGCACACTCGACGCAGACGCTCAGACACTACTACTCGTGCAAAGAATATAACACATACCCAACATTCTCCCACTTGTTTTTTTCTTTGCACACAGGGGGTTACAGGGTTACATGGTCAACAATCCAGGGCAGCAATGCCCATGGATCCTCTACACCAAGAGAACTTCTCAGTGCTCACAGATTTTGTTAATGAATCTGCAACATTCTTCAAAGTGTCCACCTTCATCAGTGATACTTTATTTTCTTCAATCATGTCT
>WSFP011489766.1:0-14997 GCA_009831015.1 Picea engelmannii | reverse complement strand
GAAGCATTATCAGGTTCTATGTGATGATTGGTTGATGGTGATGATTTAATGTAAAGTTTTATTATCTCTCATATATTCTTGGGTGGAAGGAAGGGGCAAGGATGGAGAGTTCAAATATCTCTTGATATTGTAGGATTGTATCTACCTCTTGGAGGTTTATCCCTCCCTCTACATTTGGTAGCTGTAGCTACCTTTGGAAGTCATTACTTCCCTTGAACAATAAACTATTGATTATTTCTCATATATTGTGCATGGTGTATTATGGTGTGTTGGTGTAGCTCTTATACTATTGTTCATTTCTCATTGGATATAGTTGAATGGTTTAAGTATAAGTTGAAAAAGGTTTTAAATTGTACTTGATACTGAATCACCCCCCTCTCAGTATCAACACCATATACCAATCATCACAATCGGCCTCAGAATCATACCAAGCATATATTTCTTGATTATATTCATCCCTAATGTCCATCATAATAAATCTCTCTTGCATGCTATCCAATGAATCTTGAATACTACAAAAACTATCATTGAGGCTATTTGCAAGGTCATGTAATCTAGCATCCAATGTGTTATACAATTGGGATTTGAATGCTTCAAGAATTTCTTTGAGATTTTGAGAGGAAATAGCCATATGAACACCCTATAAACTATTCGGTCCCACAATTGTCACGAAAAAACCCAAAAATAGAACAATAACTTACAGCAGAAAATCACAGCTTTTTCTGGAAAAACACTAAAACATTGTTGAATTTAAAATGCTCATAACTTCACTTCCCAAACTTTGTTTCTTTTGATTTGTTTTTTGAAATTGTGTGAAATTGTGAGAGGAACTCAGATATGTAATTTGTTTGGGCAAATTCAGCCTCCAGATGCTACATAAATAAAATAAAAAAATCACACTGCCATCCACAGAAAAAACCCTTAAAAAATGCAGATTTTAAAACTTCAACATAGAGAAAACCCTTGAGGTAGGGAAACACCATACAATGGATCCTATTATGGAAGAGATCCTCTCCTGTTCACTTGCCTCTTTGAGGGGGAAACCTCCTAATGATATTCAACTCCAAATACAATATTTCTCTTCATGTCCCATTGCATTGCTTGAATCCCTTTATATAGTTCTACCATCACCCAAGAACATTCTAGAGGAGGAATATTCTATAAGTAGAACCTTCTAAGAATTCCTCTTACATTTATTATATCTAACTACCTGTTTATTATGTCTAACTACCATAGTGATACTTATTTAATAATATAATGGACCTAGTCCACCTTACATTGAATGGCCTCCACTATCATAACTATGGGCGCTCCGCCCCCCCCCCCCCACTACCTCTCTAGCTACCTAACAATGTACTTCCTACTGTCGAACTTCCTCTAAACTTCTGTTTTCTAAATGGTGGTGTTCTCTTTGGTTTATTAGTCACACGTGGGTTTATGGGTTCCACACTGAAATTAATATGGATAGGATGGCTGCCTTCTCCTCCCACTCTTGGACCTCTCTTCTTCCTCTCATATGTTGCACGCAGGATTTCCTCAATCTGCTCCAAAGCCTGGAGTTACTCTACCTTTTCCTCATCACTCACCAATCATTCCCTCACAACTATGTCTCTCTTCTTGGTATTCACCTTGTATTGGTAGGGTACTCCACTACATGTCTTTCCTACTGATGCCAAGATCCACTTGATCTGGTCGTCATCCATCATGATTGGGTCCAAGGGTTCCTCCCCCTTCTTTCCTTTATCCTTACCTCCTTCCATTTCTCCTTGCTCTGTCAGTGCTTTCCCCTTTCCCCATGCACGCAAGGAATTTTAGTTGTCTGATTCCATTGTCATTACACCTTTGTTATATAGCAGTATCTTAATATAAGTAGGCAGTGATAGAATGTACCTTCCTCAGGGTCTACATAGAAATTATTTTTCAACTGCGCTGTATGACTTCGTTGTTTCAACTGCAAACTATGTTATGAATCCTACCACAATACTGTCAAGCCAAAAGTCTACTGCACTGGTGAATTGTTTGTTCACCTGATGTAACTGCTCAAGTTGTACTAGGGTCCAATCTAACTGTCAAATCTAGTTTTGCACGTGGTTATCCTTTAATATTAGTATCCACTCCTGTAGTAGATGTGGAAAATCACAAAAAAAAATACTTCGTGCAAATCAATAAACACGTTCTTCTCCAGATATTTGTGAGGTGTTATTCTAGGGTTTCTATTGTATTTATTTTCAAAGTATAGCTCTTTTGTTCAGAACCATGCTTTGATATCTACCTTTTTGGGTTTCCATGGTCTCAACATTTAATTCTAGTGGCTCATTGGTCTCTTCCCTAATCCTCTCTTAATCTTCCTCTGAAAAATATTTTACAAATATGCTCTTACTCAATCCTCTCTTGTTCCTACCAATGGAAACTAAAACATTTGTTGGATATTACTTCTCCTACACTGTCTGAGTTGTTGACCCAGGGTTCATGTATTTCAGGTTTCCAATAAAGCCTCTAAAACTATCGGCCCTCCTGGTAAACCAGAAGGCAACACAACACACAGAATGTGCTGCACAGTCTCACCCGAGATAACTTTAATGGGTGGCTACAAGACTCGGGTGTTGACAACCGTGGATTGAGTATGAGATATGAGAGCTCAACCATTGAACCATTGATATAAATGGTAAATGAAACCTAATATTATTCACAGATCTGAAGTAAATCATTCATTCATTAAGAACAACAAATAACTACTGAAAAGAGAATAAATGTATGCATGCATTCATCATATTACATAGATATTACTGTGGTTCACCCCCTCTTGGGCTATGTCCACAAATATTTGTCTCCTGTCTCTTTTATTATTATAGTTTTTCTTCTACAACACCATGCACTTACAATTCTCCTCATATGGGTAATATCTATATGAGGCGAACTAGATCACACTAGGATCCTCAGCCTACAATCTAATCCTCAATATCTACCTTCTCATATCTCCTCTAGCTCAATAGATTACAAAATAGTTCATACAACAAAATGTGAACCTGAATACTAACTTACTCGGGACAACTGCAAAATATGTAACTCCTCAACTAGAAAAAACAATAACCACAACCACAACAATCTACCCCTATAATACCTCAGTATCAGTATTTATACATCTCTGGCTCTTCATCCATTACAATACATTACCAAAAACCTAACTTTATTGGCATTAGGTCTTCTTGTCATATGCATGTGATGTTCTTCCTTCCAGTTGTCGCTTCCCTTGTGCATGATTTCTTGCATGCATGCATGATTTGTTTCCTTCCTGCTGTTACTTCAATCTCTGCACGATTCCTTTCCCCATGATCATCCTTCTTTCCACTTCACTCTATTTCCAATAGTCCCCAAATGAACAAGGTACCCCCCATAGTATCAAGACATTCACTTTATGTCTAGTGGTCCCTCGCACCATTTACACGATATCGCATCTACGTACTCATCACTTGAGGACAACAACACTTACCCATTAATAGTTCCACCTGTCCCCTCCGATGATCCCCTATATTCTCGCATTTTTCATTGCAGAAAAGACATATTGTAGTAACCCACTACTCTCGATTTCCCATGGAACGTGCTCATCATTGATAACTTTTCCTTTCACAAGGGGCATTTCACCCTCTTATCCAAGCCTCTACGTGCACAATCGAAACCAAGGATTTTATCCCTTCGGGGCATATAGACTGGTTCAACAACCCTATCCCTACTTGAGATTCTTTTGAATAAGGCAACATGGCCAACATCTCACCACCGTCAAAATTGACATTTCCATTAAACCAGGAATCGTAGAAGAAATAACCATTGGCGCCCCATGCTCCCTTGAAGAACTCACTGCTTAAAAACCCCTCTTTCAGGAATATCGGGACATCTTTTCCTGGTCATATACAGAGATGCATGGCCTCGATCCTTCTATCGTTGAACATTGAATAGACACTTGGCCAGATGTCACCCCAGTTTGTCAAAAGAAATGCCTCCTTCACCAATCCAAAGTTGTGGCTATCAAAGCCAAAATTGATAAGTTACGCATTGT
Organism: Picea engelmannii; assembly: GCA_009831015.1. Classification (NCBI taxonomy): domain Eukaryota; kingdom Viridiplantae; phylum Streptophyta; class Pinopsida; order Pinales; family Pinaceae; genus Picea; species Picea engelmannii. The sequence goes on along the minus strand of WSFP011489766.1, from coordinate 10,943 downwards.
CGAGTTCATTTACTCCATTGCATACACTTTGTGGGTCTCCAACCCCATCCTCGTTAACCAAAAATAGGGCACTATTCACGTCTACAAATACTTTCTCAATCTCAACCATGCTTGTCCCAAAGACAACTTTCCAACCCCTTTCATCAACCAAATAATCGATGACTGTGTCGACCATGAGGCACTGTCCTTTATGGATGGGTTCTCCAGCTACAATCAAATCCAAATCTATCCAATGGATCAATACAAAACCGATTTTACTACCCCTTGGGGTACCTTTTCTTATCACGTCATTCTTTTTGGACTAAAAAACATTAGTTCTACATTTCAACAGGCCATGACCTATGTCTTTCATGATCTTTCTCACATCATCCTTGCTTATTTGGATGAACTCATTGCTCGGTCCAAAAAGTGAACCCATCATTTTGACAAATTACGCATCATATTCCAATGATGTCACCAATATAATATCCGCTTGAATCCCCTCAAGTGTGTATTTTGTGTCACTCTCAGATGCCTCCTTGGGTTCAGTGTCTCCCAAAATGGCATCACAGTTGTTGGTTGCTTATCTGAGCTATGCCTTTAACATGATTGACCCAGATTCAAGTATACTAGGGTTCCAACAAAGCCTCCAAAACTATCGGCCCTCCTGGTAAACCAAAAGGCAACACACTACACAGGGTGCACTATGTAGTCTCACTCGAGATAGTCTTAATGGGTGACTACAATTCCCAAGTGCTTTCAGTCCACGATTAAGTGGGGATTTTTTAGTTTCACACTGAGAGTTCTATTTAATTTATTAAGCAATATTCTTTCATTCATCTATCTTAGATATCCTTCTATTCCTTATGAATGCATGCAAATCAATATATATAACTACTTCATCAAATAATTCACCTAATATTTAACCATTAACAACAAAGATATAAGCTATAATCATTCCACACAACACATGATTTACCATGGTTCACCCCCTCCTGGGCGACACCCACAAAGATTTGGATCTAAGGCTCTTTTATTATAGTTCTATCATGCATGGCGTTGCGTGCACTACACCTTTGTTCATACCTTCAAAAAGACTCTACGAACTCTACGAGGATGACTAGATCACACTAGGACCCTCATCTTGTGATCTAATCGTCAAGGTCTATTCCCTTTTCCCTCCCATAGCTCAACAACATACAAAAGGTATCATATCATATTTGTGTTACAGACCTGTTACTCTATCTTATGAGAGTAACTCATAACAACCATCAAAGACAACAAACCTGCTCCTAGACCTCCTAGGCGTCCATTTATATCTATTCTTGGATTATCCACCATTACATTCTATTAACAAAACCCTAACCTAATTAGGTCTTCTTGCATGCTAGCCTTGTGTGATTTTCTCCTCTGCATGCACACTTTCTTCCATTGCTTTTCTACCAATTGTCTTTCTTTCCCTTATTCTTGCATGCACACCCCATATGATTTTCTTCCAAATGTCTCTCCTCCATGTCATTCCTTTTCCCCAAAATTGGCATGTGCCCAACATGAACCCAATAATGAAATCATGACTCATCCCAAGTCACTTCTTGTTCCACTGTCACTACTTGCCTCCTACTTTGGATACTTCCTATTGCAATGTGTCATACATCTCCGTGACCCACTCATACTATTGTTGAGCCTAACTTATCTTGTCGGCCATAATGGTGACCAAATTCTTTGAGGTAGGAAACTGTAGTATCTCTCCACCTTCAGCTCTGATATGCTCGATGTTCTTCTTAGCTTCTTAACTCTCCATGACCAGCTGCTCCACCTTATCTTGCAGGGGCTCCAACAATTCCTATCTTGTTGTCTTCTACATTTGCAACACTTTCTCTTCCAACTATAGAGCGTTCAACTCAGTGGTCGTTTTGATCCTTTCCAGGAGTGACGCCATTTTTTTGCTGATTCACCTCCTCCATTACTATGTGGATGTTGGTTTCCTTCTCTTGGAGTTCTTGGAGGCTCCCATCCTCTAGGAGGTGAGTCCATAGTTGTGTGCTCTTGTCTAGTATCTTTATGACTACTTGTATGGTTTGGTTAATTCTCTTCACAACTATTGTTGCCTCCTGTTCTTACTATGCTCTGACTTCTAGAGGAGTAGTGGGTGTGACACGCTCCTCCAGTTATTTGATATTCTCCTTGTATTCTTGGATAGTCTTCTCTATCCTACACAAATTCTCTCTCGATGACCCTGCCTCGTTGCTTGTGTTGTTGAGAATCATTTGAAGCAACACGTGGATTTGTTGCTCCATCTCCTCCACTTTCTGCTTCACTTTCTCTTTCTTCTATGCCTCAAGGTTAAGGGATTCCTTCAATGATATAGTCTTTGTCTTGGCTATCTGTAAGTTTGTGGTGTCCACTCTTTCTCTGGACTGAATATCCTGCATGACACTCACCTGAATTTTGTACAATGATTTGGTTGGAATATTGGCCAATGCCACATCTAATGTCTTGATGTATTTAAGGGGTTTCTGCATTGTTTCTTTATCAATGAACATCATCTCCAGTGTGATGATGAAATTGGCACTGGGTTGTGCAAAAAACTATACTATCTCAAGCAATGGAACTCCTTCCTTATCCTACGTAGATGTTTCTTTTGGTGCCTTTGTTGCCCCGATCCTTAACTTCTCTAGCGCAATTTTCACCTCTTGCACTTGATCGACGATTGAAGCCCTATGCTTCTCTACATTCTCCCATACTATAGCTAGTCTCTCCTCAAATATTGTTGCCACTAAATCAACATCCTCTGGAGTTAGTGAGATATGGATATGTGTCTTGTGTGGCTTTTCCTTCTTTCGGCCACCACTAGTGTGATCCCCTGGCCGATTCTCCTACGTAGATAATGGCTCGGGACTACAGGGTCTATGGGTATCCCCTGCAATGGTTGTCCCTATTTCTCTGGCCTTAAGAATCTCCTCAGTTCATATCCCTTGTTCTTCCTCCTCAAGTATTTCTTGTGTCCCAGTGCCTGTTTCTTCCACCTCAATGATTTCTTGGGTCTCTGCGTCTATCTCTCCCATGCACACTTCTCCTGTTGAGTGTATGGGTGGTTTTTCTATGCACAATGGAGCCTGTGTAGACCCCCTTGGTGGTATATTCTGTGTGTGTGGTTTCTTATTGGTTGGGGTGATTCCCCTCTCTTGGCCTTGGGAATTTATCTTCTTGGTTCCTGCCCCATTGGTGCCTATTTGGTGCACTGGGGATGGTTTGTCCTGCGCCCGAGGTCACACGATTTGTACCATGGTTGGAATTTGGGCTACCTTCCATTCTTCATGCCACTCCTAGACCTCTCTTTGGATTTGTTCTTGCGTGATGCGATAGTTAAGTTTTCAAGACCTCCAAAACTCTGGTCCCTGGGATCATTTGTTTCATACGTTGGTAGAGACTGATAATCTATTTCGGCCATCGGATGTTCTTATGACCTCATACATTAGGTGGCATCTGTTATAACCCTAATTTTCACCAGACATGCTTACCTGGGATCAGGCCATCTCATTTTACATATTTTACCAAGCCACTATTGAACAACTCTTCTTAAAAACACCCCTTTTGAAGGCACACGTGCCCTAATCCACCACTACATGCGTGTATATGCTATATGATCCACTACAATCCGCGTATACCTACAAAATCACAAAAAGTGGAAATTTGTGGATGAAAACCACAGTTTTGGGTAAGTTACCTAAACCGTTTGACCACCCATATCTGGTCACTTGACCAAATACCTATCCCTTTCTAGCCTATAAAAGAAGGGGTAGGGGCCCCATTTGAAGGAGGAAAATAATTGTAAAGAAACTCTACCTGATTTCGCATTCCCTTTGTCCCAACCTTTTGCAACTAATGTGTGAAGAGAAGCATATACAAAAGCAGTTGGAGCACAGTTGAAGAGGAGCCCATGACTAGATTCGAGGACCAGTGGTTGATATCACTATTGTAAGTTACTCTTGTGAGATTAATAAAAAGAAGTACTTTTTCCATCCCGCCATATGAGGTTTTCAATGTTTAAATCTGATTATATTTTGATAGAATATATAACCCATTAGTTCATAGATCATATGCATGTGGAGTTCTTTGTTTGTCTTTTTATGCATGCAGGTCAGCGTTGGGAGGATATTTGAAGTCAAGGAGAGACCAAACGTTAAAGGATCGACATCAAACACATAAACTAAGGTACAATAAATTGATCTTTTTAACCTTGTATTTGCATATGAATAATGGGGTTTATGATTGGGATGTTGATAAGAAGTAGGAGACTTTAGGTCATTTTCTACATGCATTGCAAAACCCTTAATGCTATTCCATAGGGGGATTTCCCACCCATAATAGAATTGGTGACCATAATGGGGAAATCTATATGGTTTTTGGGGATACTTTTTGGGTGTTTTAAATTGGTTTTATTAACTTTTTCTGAGTTTTTGCAAGAGTCTGAGTTAGTAGGGATTATGGTCTTCCATACCATTACTCCCTTCTTTCATTACTCGACTGATTTTTCATTTACGGGAAGTCACAGAGGTATACATGGCTTGTACAAGGCCTGCACGTGTATATACATGCCCTACCTTTATACAGCTCGTGTACATACACTGGCTGATGAAGTGTTAGTTGCGTGCTTGAGTTCATAATTTTTTTTTTTAGAGAGGTAGTCATTCTCTTCAATGTCAGAAGTGATCCTTCTCATGGATTTTCTGGATCTAGTTCTGGTCTCTATTGTTGCAGTTTGTATCCTAGGTATAACCTCAGATTTACTTGGTTTTATCAAAGTTTCCTTGCATTTTCTTTATAAAAATAAGTTTCTATTTCTTTAAGGGATTCTGGTTTTCAATACCAGTACTCCCTGCCTGTGCTTGACTTCTTGTTTTTCATTTTTTAAGGAGTTGCATAGGTGCACATGACCTGTAGGGCCTACACATGTGCATACATGCCCTTCCCTTGGACAACCTATGTACATACGCTTGATATTTAAGTGTTAGTAGTGTGCCTGTGTTGAGAAAATATTTTTTAAAAGAAGAGGCAATCATCCTCTTCCCTATCATAGTCATACTTCTCAAGGGTTTTCTTGATCTAGTATTGGTCTCTGTTATTGCAGTGTTTAGCCTGGGTTTGATGTTAGTTTGGTTGTCTTTTTAAAAAAAAAATTCTTGTGTTTCCTATCTTTTTAAACTTATTTTTAGCTTGAAATTTTAAGAAAAATGAGTTGCATTCATTAGTCCCTTTTAGAATATTTTGTTATCTCTTCTTTTATTGGGAGAAAAAAAAAAAACTTAGTTTGTTAGATATCTTTCTTTCTTGGCATTTGCTTTGCATTGATATTTGAAAAAGAAAAATAAATTAGCACAACATTATGTTTTCTTCTAATTTTAAAAGCATTTCAAAACAAAAATAAGAAAGATAATCCTTTTTGCTAGTGTTCTTATCATTTTCATTTTTTGCAAAATTATTAACAACATCAGTTGCACTACCACACCTTTGAGTAAATCAAGCCTTAAAAATAATGCTAATTAAAAATAACTAGACTTTTATGTTTGCAGGGTCAACCAACTAGTTTAGGGTTAGGGCCTTGAATTAAGTTGGAGAGGAAACTCTTCAAGGAAGTTAAACCAAACATTGGAGTCTGAGTTAGGGAGTGTTAAATTCCAGTAACATGGAAACTATCCAAGACCCCCCTCTAACACAGGGACTAAACATGAGGTCATGTGCAGAAAGGCAGTGGAGATAACCCCTCCAAAGATGGACCAATCGTAGAAGAGGAACACATATAGAGGCCTTGTCTTGGGATTCCATTGATCACATTTTCCACAGAGCTTCGTGGGTCTCGAATCCATTCAAGGTCCTCAGTAGTCTTCGATAACACTTTATTTCGATACCCTTGATAGGTTTTGGGATTGATACCCTGCTCATTGTGGTCCACCCGACTGTCAACTGTACCTGCCTGGTAGTTGTTCACGAGCTGGCAACCTAGTTGCCTTTACTTTAGGGACTTACAGAGGTGACCGCGGGGGTATACCATGGTACCTAGGGTAGACATCAGGCCACGCTTTACAGATTATACCTGGAGGGGATTCCGTACTTGAGTTTCACTTTCACCAGTAAGTTGCTCTAGTCTTGGTTGGTGTAACTGTTCTTCCAACTAGTTAGTTGTTTTCTTGATTTTCCTTTAGGAACTTTTAGTGCGTGCTCTGTGTTCCTTAGTTTTCCATAGTGAGTTAGTCAGTCATGGATTTGGGTCTCTGACCTAGGGTGGTAGACTTCCCACTCCACTGGTCGTGAGGAATTTTTGGTCTTATTCTTAAGAACGTGGAGCCACCTCTTTATAGGCGTTCTTTTGATAACACTGGTTTGCCATAGTGAGTGTGTGAGACTTTTATGGATTTGAATGATCCCACAAGGAGAGAACCTATGCATAATATATTCATGGATAAATTTCCTGACCATACCAACCAAGGAACCCCTTTGGAAGGGGATTCTTGTGCTTTTCCCTTCTTCAGAAACATTGGTGTCACTTTGATGGCCACTTTGTACATTCCTGGGTTGAATGTGGGATTACCGGTTTGGTTGGGTACCATTCCAAATGTCCCCAATTCTCTTGATGCTTCCCAGGTAAGCGCTTTATGTCATGGGAATAATGTTGATGTTCCTTCATTAGAAAATTCTTCTCCTCCTCCTTTTCCCACCTCTGGTGAAAGTACAATTACTAGTAACCGAAAGCTAAACAAAATATAAAGAGGAAGAATAGGAAGAAGAAATCACCAACCTCTGCGAGTCATGTTGGAAATAGGTTGACAACCTCTACAAATCATGATGAATACCAACACCCAGCCTTTGCAAGTCATGTTGGGGGCAAGCACCCACCCTTTGCAAGTCATGTTGGGGGAAAAAGTCCAGTCACTACTAGTCATACTGGTAATAGGTCTGTAGCCTCTACGAGTCATGTTATTGTCTCATAACCAACCTCTGCAAGTCATGTTGGAGATGTGAAACCAACCATTTCTAGTCATACTGGGGGCATCGATTCTATTGAGAAACCTAGATGGATAGGATGTAAGCCTAAGTTCCCTTGTAATATTTTCAAGGGAGATAACCTTACTCATCTATGCCCTATCATTCCAGAGGTACAAAGATTATGGTCCATGTCTGTAAGATCTTCTGATTCTGAGTCTTCTAAGGTTTCCTGATAGCCTATTCAACCATTGATTGAGAAAGTGGTCATGCCGATGTAGTCATTGACTGATCCCACTCCTCTTTTGGGGGTGAGGTGCCTTTAGACCATGTAGTCTCTCATCCTATTCATCCATTGGTTGAGAAAGTGGTCATGTCGATACAGTCATTGGCTGATCCCATGCCTCATTTGGGGGGTGAGGTGCCTTTAGACCATGTAGTATCTCATCCTATTCAACCATTGGTTGAGAAAGTGGTCACACCATTGTAGTCTTTGGCTGATCCCACTCTTCTCTTGGGGAGTGATGTGTCTACCGACTATGTTTTTAGAATTTCCAGTTTAGTACTTTCAGAACAAGGGGGCATTCTGCTCATTCCGAGTACACCCCCTCCAATCCCTAGGATGGTTTCCTTTGATTGGAATGACCTTGTTGAGCCTCGTCTTCCTTCTTCTACACCCTTTCAAATAAGGGTTGAAGTTAATTCAACAAACATTTATTGATGTATTGTGGATGAAGGATCCTCTACAAGTATATTATCCTCCTCAGTTTGGAAAGTATTGGTATCTCCTGAGCTTGTGTCTTCTTCGCATGAACTGTTAGCTTTTGAGAGATGTCCTAGTGAATATTTTGGAGTTATTCCTTAGTTACCTATCTCGTTTGGTGGGAATACTGTCCTCATCGATGTTATAGTGGTGCAAGGCCCATTAGATTTCAATATGCTTCTTGAGCGTGATTATGTATATGCTATGAATGTTGTGGTGTCTATGCTCTTTTGGGTTATGCATTTCCCTCACAATGGAAGCATTGTCACTATTAACCAGTTGGCATATGATAATTACCATCCTAATTTGACATTATTTCAGGCTACCCCTTTACATGTTCCTAGTGTTCGTGTAGACTCTACCTTGCCATGGGTTAATTATGTGTCATTTTATCCTCGATGTTGAATTGATTCTGAAAAGGAACCTATGAAGTCATTTTTTCACTCTCGAGACTTGGTCTCAACAATTGATCCATTGGTTTATCCAATTGGGGCATGGGAGCCCTTGTTTCCCCCTCTAGGTCCAAGTTATCTTGAGTCTCCTTCTGAGTCTAATCTCGTTGTTTGTAGATCTTCAAGCCCTTTTTCTTGTGATTCTTCATTGATAGACTCTTCCAGTCCTACCTAGAGCCTCCATCATCATATGGAGTATGGTCAGTTTACTTCACCCTTTGGGACTATCGACCCTCATTTGCATGATTTCTTGGATTTTGAATTTATTTTAGATGAAGCTATCCTTGAAGCCACGACTACGGTTTCTATACCAAGGGAGGACTTACACCGTGGTTTGTGTTTTCTTCCCTTTTGGGAGACTTTCCAAGTTGAATATTGAAGAGACTCTTGGTCTGAGCCTGGTAGTGGGCTCTACTTGAACCAGTTTCATACATGAGTTGTAGCCCCCACGATTCTTCTTTTAAGCCCTTTTCAAACCCTCTAAAAATGAAAATATTGTCAAACGATCTTGTCACCCTTCACACTCACTAAACTGAAATTTGAAGGCACGTCTATCTGGTGGTATTTTAACCCTTTTTCAGTTTGGATGGTCAACTGTACAAACAAACATATACTCTAGGAGCCTTGGTTCTCTAGAATAATATTCTCAGACATAAGTTTACCCATTTTTTGGGCCTGAGAGAATAAATTTACGAAAAAGGAACCCCCACGGAGTCCATAGTTAAGCTCTTTTCAGACTCCCTAAAATTGAAAAGATCATTGAGTGACCTTATTTCTTCACACTCGTTAAAATGGTCCAGAATAATATTCCTGACGGAGTCCATAGTTAAGCCTTTTTTAGTCTCCTTAAATATGAAAATTTTTCCAAGTGATCTTGTCTTTATCACACTCATTAAAATGGTTTTGAATATACTTCTTTTTGGTGCTAATTTACCCCTTTTTCGAACCGTCTAGACTACCTTTGAAAAAGGTACCCTAGTGGAGTCTCCTTTTATGATTTTTCATACTCTCTAAATATGAAAACTGTCGAGCTTACCTTCTATGGGCTCATTAAAATCACATCGAAGGAAATTACCATTGTGTCTTATTAATCATGTTTGCATACCTGCATCTTTGGCCTAATTCTGACTCCATGTTGCTCTCAACTGAACCATATAAAGCATGCCTTATACACAAACCCTGTAGCACTTTGCCTCTATGTCTCGACACCTTGGCCCATGGAGGATTTTTCCCGAGCGTCCTTTTCCTACATACATCCCTTTGCTTTGAGCATCCATGTGTTCCTTGTGCTTGGAAATAATATGTCTGTGACACTCAATCCTCCTTTGTAATGTAGCATTCTTTTATTATTTTTCAAGATTTTCAAAATTATTGAAAAAGACAAAAAAAATCAATTATACCCCTAAAAGAGGAAGGGAAAAGTATTTTCTTTTTGCTGGCATCACAATGAGTCACCCTTGGACAAAGCACATCCTTCTGTTTGTTTGTCAAGCTTTGGGATTTAACCTGACCTTAGGAAGTTGTTCTTGTTACATAGAGTTGTGTCCTCCTCCATTTGGTTATTCTTCCAAACATTTGGAGAGTTTTCATTGCCTCTTGCATCATACAATTATGTCAAATACCATGTTGCCCGAGTCTCATTGTTTGTCGTGCTATTGTCCAAGGGAATTTTTTACCAAGATATAGTCCGCCCCTCTATAGTTTGTCTCTTTCTCTCATGCCCGACCATCCTGAAAGTCCAATCAAGTCTTTGTTCAAAATCAATGAAGCCCTCAACCTGATCATCAAGATCCTCTAGTATGTTCCTGACAAGCAGTCGAAGACCTTTGGGTAGTGAATTCGTAGACTCATATTACACTCCTACCCAAGTTGTGAAGATTTTGAAGTTGTTGCTCAAGCTCTGAAGGCATCATCTCCAGCCATCRGGCCTTATTCACTTTTTGAAGATCGATTCTATACATGTATATCTTTTTGATTTCGAGATGTAGATCCACTGTGTATTGCTCGCGGCTACACTTTATATAGTTATATGACATGGATCTACAGTGTATTTGATTGGCATCCATGAGTTTATTTCATTCCAAGCATGGGTATGCCCGCCTCGGTGAGAGAATTTTTATTTTACAGATGGTACCTCTTGAACTCTAGTCCCTAGGCTCACTTGTTTCGTATGTTGGTAGATATTGATAATGTATTTCAACCATCAGATGCTCTTCTGACCTCATACATTATGGGGCATCTGTTATAACCCTAATTTGTAGTAGACATGCTTACCTAGCATCAAGCCATCTCATTTTACATCTTTTTCCAAGACACTACTAAAAAAATCTTCTTAAAACCACCCCTTTTGAAGGCACACACACCCTGCTCCTCTACTGCACACATGTATATGCTAGCTGACCCACTATAGCCTACATATACCTACAAAAGCATGAAAAATGGAAAGTTGCAGATGAAACTCATAGTTTTGGGTAAGTTACCTAAACTGTTTGACCACCCATAGCCAGTTACTCGACCAAATACCTAGCCCTTTCTAGTCTATAAAAGAAGGGGTAGGGGTTCCATTTGAAGGAGGAAAATAATTGTAAAGAAACTCTACCCAATTTCTCATTCCCTTTGTCCCAACCTTTTGCAAATAGTGTTTGAAGAGAATCATATAAAAAAGTAGTTGGAGCACAATTGAAGAGGATCCCAGGACCAGATTCGAGGAGCAGTGGTCGATCTCACTATTGTAAGTTACTCTTGTGAGATTAATAAAAATAAGTACT
>WSFP011489765.1:0-14997 GCA_009831015.1 Picea engelmannii | reverse complement strand
GATGCGACGTGCCCTTCAGGATGCACCACGTGCTCCAAGGGTGCCACTCGCCTTGTTTGTTTCTTTTGTGCGACTTGCCCTTCAGGATGAACCACATGCTCCAAGGGTGCCACTCGCTAACTTATGTTTCTTTCACGCGACGTGCCCTTCAGGATGCACCACGTTCTCCAAGGGTTCCACTCGCCAACTTGACTGATTGGTAGACATCTATAACCCCTGGAGTCAACACTCCAACAAGTGAACTTGTGGGAGACTAAGGGCTCTAAGGAATAAGGCCCCCGCCTTATTGCGTGCCCCTTAAAATCATCGTGAGCGACTGTCGCAGTCTTCCCTCATGGCATCGTGGATCTTCTCGAACTAGGTAATCGTTAACCTACAGCTCGAGCCATGGAGGAAGTGCTAGTAGGCTATGGCAAGGCTGTTGTCCACCCCTCTCCCTCAACCTCTCTGGAAATTGTGTGTGGCCCCTTTACTCCATATGTGAGTCCGGTCGCCAAGCTATCGTCAGCCTGCATCATCAACAATCATGTCAGAACATGTCCACATCAATCATCAAATCAATGAAATATCACAGTAAATAAATCAACCCCAATAGCACACTCCCTGACTCAATCTAGAGTCCAAGGGGTTCCATTGATGCCTCTGCATCCTCAAGGTCCAAAACCTTGCACACTCAATAAAACCGAGTCAATAGCATCTGTCTATGTCAAAGAAGTAAAACATCATGTCATCTATCATAACAAATCATAATCAAGGATAAATGTTTTAATATCATAAAATTCCATATCACTTGCAAGCAAGTGTCCTCAAAGAATAAGTTTTCTCAGTGCGCCAGAGCGGGATGTTACATGGATGTTAAATTTGCCTTCTTGCATGGTGATTTGAAATAAGAAATATACATGGAACAACCTCATGGATATGTCCAGAATGACTCTAGCCTTGTTTGTCACCTCAAGAAATCGCTTTATGGTCTCAAGTAAGCTCCCTGAACTTGGTATGCCAAAATGGACAACTTTCTTATTGCCATTGGCTTCTCTAGATGCCATTATGATCCTAATGTCTATACCAAGAAAGTAGGAAGCCATCTAATAATCCTTGTCCTTTATGTTGATGACCTTATCCTTACTGGTAGTGACCCAAAACTTTAAAACCATGTGAAAACCAACCTTAAGAAGAAATTTGAAATGAACGACTTAGGCTTTTTTCACTATTTCCTTGGCCTCCAAGTTTTGCAAACCAATGAAGGCATTTTTCTTTCCCAGTATAAGTATGCTTGTGACCTTCTTCGTCACTTTCACATGGATGATTGTAAACCAACCCCTTATCCCTTCCAATCTGGATTCAAGCTTACTTCCACCTGTACTTCTCCTGAAGTTGATGCCACCATGTACCATCAGTTAGTTGGTATCCTTTTATACTTGACTCATACCCATCCTAATCTTTCCTTTGCTATTGGTTTTGTTTCCTAGTATATGCAAACACCCCATTAAATCCATTGGAAAGCGGCTAAAAGGATAGTTCTCTATGTCTGTGGTATAGTTTAGTTCGGGATACATTACAGTTCAGAGGGGACTCCTTTATTGGTTGGTTTCACTAATTTAGATTGGGCTGATGACCTTGATGATTGAAAGTCTATTGCAGGTTATGTTTTCAACCTTGGTTTACGACCTATCACTTGGGGCCTGTAAGAAACAACAGGCTATTGCACTTTCTTTAGCAGAAGCAGAGTACTGAGCAGTGGTAAATGCAAGTCAGGAAGCCCAATGGCTTCGACAGATCCTTTCAGAATTTGGATTATAGCACTAGCATCCGAACAGCCTTTGGTGTGACAATCATAGTGCCATCAAGCTCGCCAAAGACCCAGTTCAACATCAGTGTAGCAAACACATCGAGCATCACATGCACTTCATCAGAAAGATAATTCATGATCAAGTTATTGATGTGCTCTTTTTCCCTACAGAAGATTAAGTTGCAGACATTTTCACAAAGTCTCTTACAGCAGTGAATTTTTCCAAACTTTGATCTATGTTAGGAGTTCAAGAAGTTGTCATTAAGGGGGGATAGGCTCTAATGCCTCCTTTCTTCTCCTATTGTGTTATCATTAAGGGGGGATAGGCTCTAAATCCTTCAATCCTATCCTAAGTTGTTCTTAAGGGGGGATGTTAGGATATTTAGAAACTTAGGAGTTAGTTAAGATCCACTTGGTCTAATATGTCGTTAGGTAAAAGTGTGTTTTGTAGTGTGTTTCTTTAGTATGCATTAGTATGCATTTATAGTTAGGAAATTCGATGGTCACGATATGTTCCCAACATAGAGTGATCTGACGGTTCATACTCTCCTCAATCTTAATGACCATTGATCCATGGATTAACACCTGATTGGTCCATGATCTCTATTTAAATAGCATGGAGGTTCATTTTCCAATGATCGATTGTGAGAAATTCTCTTGTAAAATCTCTCTGTAATATTTTTCTTTGCATTAATAAACTGCTCCAAGTGGCCTCGTTGGTTGGGGTCGTGGATGTTTTCCCGTAGGGGTTTTACCACGTGAAAACATCGGTGTGTTGATCTCTGATCTTCTTATGTGAGTGGTTACTGAAGGTGTTCGTCCTCTGTCGGAATACCTTTGTTGTCGAATAGTGAGGGCCGTATTCTTTTTCCTCAACTAACATGAGAAACTCTTGGAAAATTGTGAGGGAAATAATATCATCATTAACAAACATCATTTGTTTATGATGGCCAAGACACATATTACATTGTTATATGTATTACATGTAACATATGTTATATGTAATACATGTATTACATATAACATATGTTACATGTAATACATATAACATATGTTATATGTAATACATACACATATTACATTGATACCTCAATAGATGAACCTACCAACTATATATCATAAGAGAGTCATCTTGTTATGACCATTCTTAAAAAAAATCGTACTTCATGAAATAGGAATAGAAATGACATGCATATTAATTTAGATATGGCGATTCATCTGCATGCCTCCTTTGGAAGAGGCATAGTGGCACATCAAACGAACATGTGTACTTCATATAGGAGGAATATAAATTACATGTGTATTAATTTAGATATGGCTATTTATCTACATTATCCATTGGAAGAGGCATACATCAAACCAACATGTTCAGTGGATAACAATAATACACGAGGAGGGATTTTTTTAGGCATGTATAGTGATTGCCACATGGAATTAGACGTGTGTATATGTAATGTAGGATTCAACTCATGACATCACATCGTGCAACTATATTATCATAAAATACACATAGGAATGATATGCATATTAAGTATACCATTCATCTCTTTTCATAAAAATATCACAACATCTCTTTTCATAAAAACCTCACAACAATGATATGCATATTAATTATTTCACTTTATCTCTTTTCATACAACCCTCACAACACATTTAGTTGGGGATGGGCTTCACTCACCATATGACAACAGATATACTATTCATCTCTTTTCATACAACTCTCACAACACATTTAGTTGGGGATGGGCTTCATTCACCATATGAAAACTGATATACTATTCATCTCTTTTCATAAAAACCTCACAACATCTCTTTTCATAAAAACCTCACAACAATGGTATGCATATTAATTATTTCACTTTATCTCTTTTCATACAACCTTCACAACACATTTATTTGGGGATGGGCTTCATCCACCATATGACAACACATTGTACAAAGTTCATAAAACATATGAAAATAAAACACATGAAAATGCATTGTACAGAGTTCATAAAATGATTAAATATACTTAAACAACCCAATATGTTCCACCAATAACATTATGAGTAATTAAGTGGATAAAAAGAACATCAAACACAATAAAAGCAATGTAATGAGGGTATTTTGGAATCTCGCTTTCAGATTATAATGATTCACATTTGTAAATGTGTAATGTTTTTGCGATAGTAAGTCAATGCACACAGACCATATGATAGGATTGCATGTGGGTCCATAAATATTCGACTTGCATTGTTTGTGGAGAGACTACTACATGACAAGTTCATTGTATGACAGATGTATAATAAATCATGCAACACCACACCATGTTCAATGATGGCTATCCTCACCCCCATTAAAATGGTGAGGATAACTATCGTTGAACATAATATGAAGTTTCATGATTTGTATTGTGCCTACAATTCAATGACCCGTCCATGTGGTGGTATCCCCACAAGTGTTGAAGTCAAAAGTTTATGAGACAACATGAAACCCTATCATATTGTCCTTGTAGTATTTATCTATCAATGGAAGATCACCATACATAAATGAGAATGCAACATCAGAATATATATATAAGTGATGCATCTAAAATTTATGCAAACTTTTCACATTTTATTAGATGGCATTTATGATAACCCCAATAAATTATGTTAATAGATATATGTTTTTCATATTTTCTTAGATAACATTTACATTAACCCCATTAAATTATGTTGGATAAAAGAAATTTCTAGTGCATATGTATTTTAATGGCTTATCAAACAATGATTTTATCAACTTTGTACACTATATTTGGACTAGTATTTTGTACACTATATTTGGGATAGATTTTTTAAACTTTGTACACTAAATGTCAAGGGCTAGGGCTAGATTTCGCCCCAAATTCAGAAAGGTTGAATGAAATTCAGAAAGGTTTAATGAATGGCCTATGAATCCTAAAAGCCACAATATTAGATTAAAAAAAAATAAAAATCCAACAACCACAAAATTAGCTCAAAAATAAAACATAAAAAATTAATCTAACACCCCAAATTCGGAAAGGGTTGAATGAATTTCCTATGAAGCTGAAAATAAGACACAATATTAGATAAAAAAAAAATCCAACTAAAATTATATAAATTCTACTGATATAAACACCACTGATCTCCTTACCCCTCATATGCCAGGAACATGAATGCGACTATACAGTATGCAATATACCTTACCTAGGTATATAGATGGTATCCTTAATTTCTACATATGAAATGAACATAAGATGAACATTATTTAATATTTTCCTCTAGAGAGTATAGGAGTTCCACATCTCTACAACCCAAATGGGGAAGAACACCAAAAGAAACAAACAGTCTACATATCATTTATGCATCTTCACCTTCAATTTTTTATCCATACATACAGAGTATGAAACTTCTAACATTCAGTCTAGAAAACAACATTCCAGCAATTTCCAATTATAACTCATTAGGAAATGACTCCCTCCATTACATAACCTAACAAAGAGATCAGGCCTAGGGAGATTAAATTTTTTTGTAAAATTTCTCTAAAAAAAAATGGCAAACAGATTTAATTTGCTTAAATGGCATATGGAATCCAAGTATATAATTTCGTTGATGGGAGTTATATGTACAAATTATTTATATAGTTGTTTGATTTATTTCGTTAGAGTTATCGGCACATGAACATAATTAGACACAAATTTGCGTGTTATTATCGATATTTTAAAAAAAAATGAGCGCTTTTGCATGTTCAATTAACTTTTGATATCGCACCATAAACGTAATCTTTGTCATGGATAATGCATTCCTTTTAAGACTCATGTCTTCCAATAGACACATCAACCAGGCATGTCCTACCATGGCAAGATCTAATCACCTTGTGTTGCCTCATTGAATGCCACAACATAGGATTTACGCACCTGATATCATATTAACAATGATTTTTGACAGTGATATCATATTGAAAATGATTTTTTACGTCTTGCTGTCTTAAACCCCCGCAACTGTATTTAATGTTTAATGTTGCTGACTGGCAAGGTCTTTAGCATTGGAAATCAATATGCACCATGCAACAAAGCATTTAATGTTCTATATGTTGGGATACATATGGTTCGATCTAAAATATACCATTTGATCTAAAAGTGTTTTAGATTGAAAGGTTTATATTCCATCATATAGAGCATTAAGTGCTATGTTGTGGGTGCATATTGATATCCCTTCAGGTTCGAGGTACATGTTGGCACACAGATGTCGATCATTGGCAGAGAGTCATTTTCATTGTGTCTATTGGATGGCAGATAATGTGGTATTTATGGAATCTAATGGATAGGAGAAGATGGTACACCTTTATCTCACTTGTCCCTGTTGGTGAGGGGTCCTAACAAAGGAAAAGATCTAAGGATCTCAATAATGGAAAATTTTAAGAGCCCTGAGGGGTCTCAACAATGGAAAATATTCTGAGCTCTATAGGTTTTCCTTATTTATTTTCCAAAAAACATGAATAAGGTACCATTATATCAATACAAGAGAAACCACTCTCACCTTGAAACCATGAACGAGCATTTGGGGTCCTTAGTGTTGGAAAAAAATATGCACCGTGCAAGAAAGCATTTAATGTTCTATATGTTGGGATATATATCATTCGATCTAAATTAGACAATATGATCTAAAAGTGTTTTAGATTGAAAGATATATATCCCAACATATAGGGCATTAAGTGCTCTGTTGTGGGGTGCATATTGATATCCCTTAGGGTTTGAGGTACATGTTGGCATGTGAGTGCGAGTGATACCTATGTGGCATAATATCAATCATTCGTAGAGATCCTTTTTTTGTGTGTCCTTTGGATGGTAGATAATGTGGTATCCATTACTTTTTTTGTCTGTTCTTTGGATGGTAGATAATGTGGTATCTAATGGATAGGGGAAGAGGGTACACTAAAAATTATTGGTAGTGTGTAGAGTCGATATCACTCACCCATGTTAGTGAGAGGTCCTAACAAAGGAAAAAATTAAAGATCACATAGGTTTTTATGATTGATTTCAGTTTTAGTGATTGATTTGATAAAAACTTTATCGATAAAAGTCAATGAAGGATGTAATGATAAAATTCAATGAAGGATGTAATGATAAAATTCAATGAAGGATGTAATGATAAAATTCAATGAAGGATGTAATGTTTCGTAAAGCTATATAATTTTTTGTGAGGGGTCTCAATAATGAAAAATATTAAGATCCCCATAGGTTTTCCTTATTTATTTTCAAAAACATGAATCTATAGGGTATCATTATGCCGATATAAGAGAAATGACTCTCGGCTTGAAACCATTAACCGACATGTAGGAACCATGAATAAGAAATTCTTATATAGGGTATCATTATACCGATACAAGAGAAATCACTCTCGGCTTGAAACCATGCAACGACATGTAGGAACCATGAATAGGAAATTCTTATCCACTCGACAAAAAACAAATCATTACATGTGCGAAACCATGAAAGGAAATGTAAGAACTATGAATGGAATGGGAGGGGAAATTGACGATTCCATCTTATCATCATGATTTGAGGTAAGTAATCGTTGGGAACTTGTGAGGGCCATATTATGTTTCCTCAACTAAGCTTCCAAGATCCCAAAATATTATCAGGGAAAGAATCTTGTCATTAACATCAGGTTTGTTTATGATGGCCAAGATACATATTACATGATACCTCAATAGATTAACCCAACTAGTAATATCAATAGATGAACCCAAGTATCTTTCCAGAAGAGAGTCGTCTTTGTATGACCATGCTTAAAAAAATTCTACAAGTTTCTTTATATGATTATTATTTCATATAGAAGGAAATGAATTAATAGAAATGACATAAATATTAATTTACATATGTCTATTTATCTACATGTATCCGTTGGAAGATATTACTTCATATAGAAGGAATAGAAATGACATGCATATTAATTTACATATGGACATTTATCTTGGAAGACGCATAGTGGCACTTCAAACGAACATGTGTACTTCATAAAAGAGGAATAGAAATGACATGTGTATTAATTTATATATGGCTATTTATACATTTGGTTATTCATAGATAATAGTGATACATGATTGATATGGTTGTTTATCTACATGTATCCATTAGAAGAGGCATAGTGGCACATCAAGTCAACATGTCACTGGATAACAGTGATACATGATTTAGATATGGTTATTTATCTACAATGAAGGAGCTGATGGATGCATTGGATAAACTGTATGAAAAACCCTTGACATCTAATAAAGTATTTCTAATAAAGCAATTATTTTCCATTGGAAGAGGCATAGTGAGACATCAAACCAACATGTGCACTGGATAATAGTGATACATGATTTAGATATGGCTATTTATCTACATGTATCCATTGGAAGAGGCTTAGTGGCACATCAAACCAACATGTACATTGGATAACAATAGTACAAGATGAGAGATTTTTCGAGGCATGTATATAGTGATTGCCAAATAGAATTAAACATGTGTATATGTAAGGTAGGGTTCAACTCATGACATCACATCGTGAAACTATTATCATCAATCCACACATATATTAATTTTGTTTTTCCATGTGAAATAGGAATGATATGCATGTTAATTATACCACTTCATCTCTCTTCATAAAAACCTCACAACACACATGCATTTTAATTATTTCACTTTATCTCTTTTCATACGACACATTTAGTTGGGAATGATATGCATATTAATTATTTCACTTTATCTCTTTTCATACCACCTCGCAACACATTAAAAATTTAGTTGGGATGGGCTTCCTCCACCATATGAGAATGCATTGTACAAAGTTCATAAAACATATGAAAATAAAACACATGAAAATGTGCTTCCTCCACCATATGACAATGCATTGTACAAAGTTCATATGAAAATGCATGTTACAAAGTTCATGAAACATATGAAAATAAAACAGATGAAAATGTGCTTCCTCCACCATATGACAATGCATTGTACAAAGTTCATATGACAATGCATTGTATAAAGTTCATAAAACATATGAAAATAAAACGCATGAAAATGCATTGTACAAAGTTTATATAGTTGGGATGGGCTTCCTCCACCATATGACAATGCATTTTACAAAGTTCAGAAAATACATGAAAATGCATTATACAAAGTTTATAAAATAATTAAAGATACTTAAACAACCCAATATGTTCCACTAATAACATTATGAGTCACTAATAACATTATGAGTAACCAAGTGGATATAAATAACATCCAACATAATGCAATGTGGGTATTTTGAAATTTCACCTTCGTATTGTAATGATTCACATTTGTAGATGTGTAATGTTTTTGGGATAGTAAGTCAATGTTATACATACCATATGAGAGGGTTGCATGTGGGTCCACAAAAATTTGACTTGCAATGCTCGTGGAGAGACTGCCACATGGAAAGTTCATTATAAAAATGTGTGATAAATCATGCAACATCACACTATGTTCGATGATGGGTATCCTCACCCCCATTAAAATGGTGAGGATAACTATTGTTAAATGCAATATGAAGTTTCATGATTTGTATTGTGCCCACAATCCAATTATCCTTCCATGTGGTGGTATCCCCACAAGTGTTGAGGTCAAAGGTTTATGGGGCAACATGAAACCTTATCATATTGTCCATGTAGTTTTGATCTATCAATGCAAAATCACTATACATGAATGAGAATGCAACATCACCATACATATGAGAATAGATATATAAGTGATGCACCTAAATTTATAAAAACTTTTCACATTTTGTTAGATGACATTTACGTTAACCCCATTAAGTTATGTTGGATAAAAGAAATTTCTAGTGCATATGTATTTTATTGCCTTATGAAACAATGATTTTATCAACTTTGTACACTATATTTGGGATAGATTTTATAAACTTTGTACCCCAAATTTAGAAAGGGCTAGGGCTAGCTTTCACCCCAAATTTGGAATGGGTTGAATGAATGGCCTATGAAGTGCAAAAGCCACAATATGACAATGCATTGTACAAAGTTCATAAAACATGTGAAAATAAAACACATGAAAATGCATCGTACAAAGTTCATAAAATGATTAAAGATAGTTAAACAACCCAATATGTTCCACTGATAACATTATGAGTAACTAAGTGGATATTAACAGCAAACACAATGCAATGCAGGTATTTTGGAGTTTCACCTTCATATTATAATGATTCACATTTGTAGATGTGTGATGTTTTTGGGATAGTCAACAACCCGATATGTTCCACTAATAACATTATGAGTAACTAACTGGATATAAATAACATCAAACACAATGCAATGCAGGTATGTATTTTGGAGTTTCACCTTTGTATTATAATGATTCACATTTGTAGATGTGTGATTTTCTTGGGATTGTAAGTCAATGTATATAGACCATATGATAGGGTTGCATGTGGGTCCACAAAAATTTGACTTGCAATGTTTGTGGAGAGACTGCCACATGAAAATTTCATTGTATAATAGATGTGTAAGAAATCATGAAACACCACATTGTGTTCGATGATAGCTATCATCACCTCATTAAAATGGTGAGGATAACTATCGTTGACCGTAATATGAAGTTTCATGATTTGTATTGTGCCCACAGTCCAATGACCCTTCCATGTGGTGGTATCCCCACAAGTGTTGAAGTCAAAGGTTTATGGAACAACATGAAAACCTATCATATAGTACTTGTAGTATTGATCTATCAATGCAAAATCACCATACATGAATGAGAATGCAACATCACCGTAAATATGAGAATAGATATATAAGTAATGCACCTAAAATTTATGAAAACTTTTTGCATTTTGTTAGATGACATTTACGTTAACTCCATTAAATTATGTTACATGTGAGAATAGATATATACTTTTCAAATTTTGTTCGATAACATTTACGTTAACCCCATTAAATTCTGAATTATGTGGGATAAAAGAAATATGAAGTTTCATGATTTGTATTGTGCCCACGGTCCAATGACCCTTCCATGTGGTTGTATCCCCACAAGTGTTGAAGTCAAAGGTTTATGGAACAACATGAAAACCTATCATATAGTGCTTGTAGTATTGATCTATCAATGCAACATCGCCATACATGAATGAGAATGCAACATCACCATACATATGAGAATAGATATATAAGTAATGCACCTAAAATTTATGCAAATTTTTTGCATTTTGTTAGATGACATTTATGTTAACCCCATTAAATTATGTTACATGTGATAATAGATATATACTTTTCACATTTTGTGTTAACCCATTAAATTATGAATTATGTTGGATAAAAGAAATTTCTACTGCATATGTATTTTAATGGCATCTAAGAAATGCTAGCTCTCGTGGAATATTCAAAAGTGCACATTGGGTAGGCATTTTAATGGAATCTAAGAAATCCTATCTCTCATGGAATATTCAGAAGTTCATATTGGGTAGGCAGAGAGTCTACCTAGTGCTCCAGGAGGAGGTTCAAGAAGGAGGTTAAGTTGGGATGTAACCAGTGATTGATCTACGATGGATGGACATCCCATCATTGGTAAATATGATTTCTTAATCAGCTAACAATTGATGGGAAGGGAAAGGGAAAGAGTGGAGTATATGTGGAAGTTGCAACTTTAGAACCTACACTACAACTGAAATAATAAGTGGATAAGTTGGAACAAGATAGGACTACAATCAATTAGAAGATGAAACAAGTGGTGGAGCATGAAGTGCAGTGGAAAGTGAAAGAGGTTGCAATTGTAGATGCTCTCGTCAAGAAAATCACAGACAGTAGTGCCTCCCTTTAGTATTTTAAAAAGCATGCTATGGATGTTAGAGTGAGAGAGGATGAGGTCCTTGAAAGTTTGTGGCTGATGGAGGAGGATCTAGCCACATGTTTGGATGAAGTGTTCCCACATATCCCAGAGGTAGTTCTTCTCCCACAGGAGGCTAGCAGAATAGTCCGATGAGTCAATGAAACCCTACAACAGATCACAAAGACCACCAGTGCTCTTTATGTCTAGCAATCATCAATATTATCTGATATCATTTTCAGATATAGCATATTATTACTCAGCAAGGCCTACCGATGTATGCATTCAGCCTCAGGTGATCAGGGGATCAAATTTTGCTCAATTTTCAAAGTGCTCGAAATGCGACGAAAACAGTGCCATTGTGTCTGTCTTGTCTTCCTGATTCCGGTGGTATATTTACTTTCTCAAACGGAGTCTGTATGGAGAAGATATCACGATCTATTCATCAAGACAAACAGGCAAAATGTTTGATGCTGATTGTACCTATCCGTACAGTCTGTATAGTCTATACGGTCTGACATGGCAGGGCCGTACAGACCGTACGGTGGTGACGTGGAAGATGTTGATTGATCGATTGTTGGTGAGTTGGATGTTGACACGTGTCCTTAGGTGGCCAATAATAGGAGGACATGTGGCCCAATCCAAGGGCACCACGTATCACTCACTGGATGGCTAAGGAGTTCTATGTATAAAATGTTGGAGGCCGTGGGGTTCGACCCCCGGACCTCTCCTCCACATAATGCTTTTACAAATTCCAATAATCAACTTTCCGCCCGACATTCCTTGTTATGAATGTCAACGCGCATATATTTAAATGCATGTATTGTATTAAGTGGAAAAGGGGGGCGGGCCGGGGCCTATCCCCGACCCTTGGTTCCATTGTATAAACATACAACCATGTTATAATATGTTGTGCACGGGGTTAAACATAGCTGTGAGTTTTGTTATGTAACCGGTGTATAATATATGCCACTCCATTGTATATGCGCGGGGTTTGGAATGTGGCCCATGGTTTTTACTATTTTCATATGCCCGCGTGTTGGGGCGCGGAGGGGGTTACACGATTGTGTAACCAACTAACCACCTATTTGCTAGAACTACGGTCATATGTGCCATATGCCCAGGTGCCGAGGCGGTTAGGGGTTGGCGCGCCCTTAACTGTTCTACGGTTTGCACTGTTGGCACGGTTGCGCCTGGTGTTGGGTTTTTGTGCTTAAAAGAGCGTGTGAGCCAGGTTCATTCAAGGAGGGTGCGAATTGTAGAACCAAAGATAGCAAGCTTGAAGAGGGAGACTTCCAGGAGGCCTAACTTCTTCATTTTTCGACCGATTGAGGTGCCGAAAGAGCCCAGACAGGGGTTTTGGGACGCTGGAAAAACATTGGAGCAGTCGGTTTGTCAGTTTGAGCATTGTAAGACATGTTTTTGAGCACTTTTTGAGAAATTAATAATAATGATCCATTGGAAGCTGGACCAGGAGATGTAGCCCATAAGAGGGGTGAAATCCTTTATCAATTGTTGTGCTTATGTGTTTATGTTCAATGTTTATGTTGTTGTCTATGTGTAATTTGCATAAGTAATCATTTAATTTATGTGTTGCAAACTGATCCATTTTCTTTAAACACATGGCATTTCACTTGCAATAATTATTCAAGTTTTTTCAAGTCTTCTTCAATTTTAGATCAAGTTGGTATCAGAGCTCTGGTTTTGAAGACTTGATTGTTTGAAAGTTTTGTTTCTGATTCTCACAAGCTTGAAACTCACAAGAGGAGAAGGTCAACTTGTGGAGCCAATTTCTTATCCGACAAGGAGGAAGCAGATTCGTTCACCGCAAGTTTCAGAGAGACATTCACCAAGCATGGCTCATGCAAAAGATCATGAACGTGTTCCGGCTGAAGAGGAAGATCTCGGGCAGACTATCATGCAGTTGAGAGATATGATGAAGGTCATGATGAAACAAAACATAATGTCGTAGGGTGAAGGCTCCAACCCTTCAATGCATAAGGGAGGCGGTGGTGACAAGACTCCAAACAGAGATGGAGGGAATGGTGCTTCTCCACCACCCTCTCCTCCATCTTCTTATTCTTCTTCTTCTTCTTCTTCTACCAGTTTGAAACATCTTCCGAATGGGCATGGTAAAACTCCTTCGCAAATTCCTTCATTAAAGCTTGATATAAAATTTGAGTTGCCAATTTATAATGGAGAAGTTAACGCTGAAAAGTTAGATAACTGGATACGTCAAATTGAAGTCTATTCTAGAATACAAAAGATTCAAGATGATGAAACCAAAATTCAGTTAGATTCATTAAGATTAGATGGTTCAGCACTTATTTGGTGGGAGTCTAAGACACAGGAAGAAATGAAAAAAAATGGAAAAATTTTGCTTTCTTGGAATGATTTCATTATAGCAATTAAAAAACAATTTTATCCATTGGCGTATAAACAAAAGGCAACCATGAAATGGCAGAATTTTAGACAAGCTAAAGGACAGAATGTACAAATTTTTACTCAGGAATTTAGGAGAAGAGCTTTGGTTTTGGGAGTTGATTTGTCTTCATAGGAAACATTGCTCAAATATATTGGTGCTTTGCATAGTTATTTAAGGCATACTATACTTATGTTTAATCCCACGAATCTAGATGAAGTTTGTGTACAGGCTACTCATTTGGAAGCAAGGGGAAGGAACGATACTCATGAGGGTTTCAAGAAGACGTTCATCCAGGGAGACAAAGGGAAGAAGAAATTCAAAGGCAATGGTAGGAAGAATGCTGCTGTGAAGAAGGAAGGAGAAAAGTTAACATGTAAACATTGTTCAAAGGATGGCCATGATGAAGATCACTGTTGGAAGATTCATCCTGAACGAAGACCCAAAAAGTTTGGTAACAACAACAAAGGGAAGTCAAAGATTGTTGCGACTGTTTTACAAGACTTGGGTTCAGATTCTGGTGATGAGACGAAGATCACAACGATGGGTTACCAAGGTAATAATTATGTTGCTAGCACTAGCTCTTCAAGTAATGCGAATGTCAATGTAACTCAACAAGAGAAAACGAGAATTGAACTTTTTCATATAAGGGTTGTTTCAAAACATACTAAGATAGACACGGTATTTGATTCGGGGTCACAAACAAATCTTATTTCTGAAGAGACTGTTAAGAAACTTAAGTTGGAAACAAGTCCACATCCTAAGCCATACCCTCTTGGTTGGATATGTCATAATGCTAAGTTACAAGTAACCAGGAAGTGTAAACTTGGGTTTGCTATAACTGCCAATTTTGTTGATGAAGTAGAGCTTGATGTGATTCTGTTGGATATATGTGGCATTGTTTTGGGAAGTCCTTATTTGTATGATAGGAAAGCTATTTTCTATCGTCGGGAGAATAAGTATCATTTGTTT
>WSFP011489764.1:0-14998 GCA_009831015.1 Picea engelmannii | reverse complement strand
ATATATATATATATTATAATCGAATAGTTACACTATAAAATACATAGGTTCCACACTCATTTTAGGATGATAACAAAAACTATGACAATTAACTCCAAAATTATGGACTCTAAGCCATTGCTTTAAGATAGATCACATCATACTTGCAATTCAAACCTGCAAAAAAAACATAATTCAAAAATAAAAAATTTACAATTCAAACCTGCGAAATAAAACGAATTCAAAAATTGTGATTAAAACAAAATTGACATACATACCAAAAGAGTCAAGTCTCATCCTCCAACATACTCTTTCCCACAAACTATATTGTAAACATATTTTCCACCAAATATAATTTAGACATCTGTAACAATAAAAAACAATAATAATAAAAAGAAATAACACATATTAGCATATATATTGTAACTAAATATTAAATAAACAATAATAAATAATAACGTACCCAACCACAGTTAAACAGATTTAAGATAGTTACTCTCCACATTAAGCATACATGATTTAAACAATTTGTAAAATCTTATCTAAAATCTTAAAAAAAATTAAAGAGAAAAATTGTGTTCTTGGTAAAAACAAAATTGTGAGTTAGAGTTGGATAATAATCTAAAAATAAATATAGAACTGTGTATGAAGAAAGTTCACAAATCTCCATATTAAGTCATTCTTCCAATGAAATACTTATCTCCTTGTGGATAAAGTCTCAAATCCTTCATGTGAAATTCTCATCCCAAGTGATGTTATTTGATCATATTTACACAACAATAAAATACTAATCTCCTCAACAGTAAAATACTTCTCTCCTCTTCTGCAGTGGTCATATAATCAAATTCCATGATGCCCTTTCAAATTAAAGGACTCGTAAATCTCCATATTAAGTCATTATTCCAAAAAATTACTTATATCTAAAAAAATTCACAAATGTCCATTTTAAAAACCATTCTTCTGGAAAATACCTATCTCCTTTTTCTACGATAGAATAAATATTATCATATAATCTTGCATGTACATGAAGAAAACACAAATATGCACATGTATATTAATTGATTCTTCAAAAACCATTTAAATCTTTCATCTTTGAGATGTATTCATATTACATATAATCAAATACTCTTTGAAATTATGTGTGAGCTAGCTCACATATACAATATGTGTGAGATTATTTGAAAATCTACTTAAATGATAGTTTTTGTGAATAGTAACGAATTTGGTTAAAAGTTTGACAATATGCTGACAAGAAGGAATTCACTTCGTTGTATGTAGAAAACACAAATGTCCATACTATGTCACTCTTGGACAAGAAAGCAAGAAAAACAATCGAATAAAAATTTAGAAACTTTCCCTTTTCTGATGTGGGATAGAGTTTGTTCTCGAATAATCAAATGTTCAAATTCAAAATTAGGTCTTCATCATGATCTAACCTTAAAGAAGTTTGAATGTACACCATTTAATACAACCATAAACTTATCTAGGGGTTCTATATATTTCAAAATAATTGATCAAAGCGTTGAATACGAAAGGCTAAACTAAAAATTTTAGAAAACAAAAAATTGATAAAAGTAAAAAACATACATTTATGAATCATCCTGAATGGACACATCCTTCCCAAATTTGGGTGCTTCCTCCTCAATCCCAATCTCCCTCCCAAGTACACTCTCAGGTACTCTCTTCTCCACATTAGCCTATATAACACATTTCAAATTTGAAAATTTGAAAAATTAATTTTGAATGATTATAACACATTAAATTTAAATGATTTTAACACACTAAATGATACCCATGAACTCCCACCCTCTTCAAAATATCCCAATGAGAATTGATACAAACCTCCCCAAGTAGTAGGAGATGGAATAGGGATATGTGAACAACACAACTAAGAACTAAATCTAGGATTCAATGTGTTCACATTTATACAAAATTATAAATGTTGTTGATCTCTTATTAAAAACATTGGAGATTGAACAACTAAAGTTCTCATCTGTAGATATTAGAAAACACATGCCTGATTCAACTCATCCAAATTTAAACTTGTAGAATCAAGTCTCATATTTACTGGAGATTCATTTAACATATCTCCAAACTACAATTAATGGCAATAACAACTTGATTATTTCTATAGATACCATGATATCTAAATCTATAATTAGAAGTAAACTATCTTAAAATGCATCAAAACTTTACTAACTATAACACATACCAATCTGTTGTTCGGGTCATCATTCTGAATGACCTTCTTCCAACCATCATGACAAAATTTTGCATACTCCAAAACATCTTCTGCTGACATGGTATCTAACTCTGCATCTATTTTATAAACAAATATGGCCTAGGAATTGGCTTCCTCTCGCTGACGGTTCATGCCAACATCAACACCATAAAAAAATCGCTTTCAAATTTCCCCCGATTGCATTCCTAGCCTCTTTGCCAACCTCCGATGTAGCTTGCAACTCTGAATGTGAAGCAAATGTCCATGTTGAGAGAGGTACTAAAGGTTGTGGAGGCCTTGAAAATGTCCCACTTTGATATGCCCCTTTGCAATCATATTTCTTTCCTTTACCAGTCCCATAATATTTGGACGATAGACTAATATAATCAAGGTGCATGTACAAGAAAAACTATGCATAAAAGTGTCTTGCAAAATAGTGTGTAACCTCATCGTTCCATGACAATTTCTCATATGCTGCCAAAAATATGTTATACAAATGTCTTGCAATGTCAGGGTGATCTAGGTGGATATCAGTGGCCACCCACCTCTTGCAACTGGCTCAAAACAGTTTTCTGACAATTTTGGCAATTTACTATTTTTAGCAGTTTTAACTTATGGGACCATTTTGAGGGCCTAAATGAAGGTTTTTCAGGATCAATCTTCCCAATGATAGCCAAAGCAATAATTGAGCCCCCAAAATTTATCTCCTCGATGATACCTTTCCAACGAGCTATCATACGCCTAAAACGGAGATCGTATGCAAAAGTTACTACCCCGGGAAGTTGATGTACTAACTTACCCAAACGAGGCCCACATGACTTTTGGTGCTTCATCTCCTAGGGTTAGGTTTCTGGATGTCTAGGGTTTTTGGAATTCCTGTTTATTGTAAAAATTTCTTTAGAGCCTCATTGTAATCATTTTCTTGCAAATGAGCGCAACCATCACATCTCTTCTCAAAGATAAGTCACCACCATTCCAACAAGTTTGTTTCCACTGCATTTTACAGTTTCAACTTATTCCCTTATTGAATAGAAAACCAGTTTTACTGTATCTCTGTTATTTTGTGTTAAGCACCTATTAATAATCTGTAGTCATTTAGTTTTTCTCATAAAATCTGGATCAGTGGTATCAGAGCGGTTTTCTCCTTGTCGTCTTAATGCATGTCCCTAACGAGGTCAGAGTACAAAGAGTTGGGTCTCGAGCTTGTTTCTCTTGAGGACAAAAGCTCTTGCACACCCAAGTGACCTCTCATGGAAGGAGAAAAGAAATATGATGGCACATGATATCCTTTCAAACTGTTGATTGAGGAAGCCCTCATGCAACAAAGGAACGAGATGATGAATAGTTTTGCGCAAATCCTTCAACGACTACTAACATGTGATGCATCTTCGAGCGGAGGTGACACCCCCTTCAAGGTACAAATAAACTTTGATATTCCTATATTTGAAGGTCAAATAGACACATATGCTCTAGACAAGTGGTTGAATCTACTAGAAAGGTATTTTTCTGTCCATAATTTTTTGAATAGAGAAAAGATTACTTTCGCGCTCCTCAAAGATGTTCCCCACGTCAAAGATTGGTGGGAAACTTTCTGTGAGCAAAAGGAAACAAATGAACCCTCACTATTCACAGTCACGGCCACCTAGGAATCCTTCAGGGATGCTATCAAGGAACAATACTACCTTGTTGGAAGTTATGACGACTTGTATACTAAATGGACCACACTGCGGCAAGAAAGAGACCAAGGAGTGCCAGATTTCACGAATATCTTTCATACCTTGCATACCAATTTATGTATCAAAGATTTGGAGAGACATCTGGTGCTCAAGTATCACAACGCTCTGCATAGATACATATAGACCAAAATGGAATTTTTAGACATCTCATCCTTGGGCGCGGCCTACCGATATGTCATCAAAATTGAGCAGAAGCTCAAACAAAAGACGTGGCAATTTGGGCCTGGGAACCCCTCACAACAAAAGCTAGGAAAGGGTGGCCCCAAACCATAGAACAAAGGACAAAGAAAATATGGGCAGTATCAAGACAACCAGTCCAAGCCGCAAGCAAAGAAGGACACCGAAAAGACAAAGAAAGATACCGGGAAATGGTGCGACTTCCATAAGAGCCCCTGGCATAACACTGATGATTGCCACTCAAAGTAGTTGTTGGTGGCCAAAGTGAAAGCTTCTAAATCAGATGCAGGTTTAGACTATGATCCAGAACCAGAAAGGGGAATATGGATCATTGATGTGGAACCCAGTGCCATCGTTGCTACCACCAAGCTCCAGCCTGGTGAACCAGACGAGCTAGAAGAAGGAGAAGGCCTTTTCCATTCACAGATGTGGGTAAAAGGCACCCCGTTGCACTTCATCATTTATAGCGGTATCCAGAAGAACCTCATCTCAGCAGAGGTCATCAAGCGACTGGCTCTGCCGACAAAACCACACCCACAACCCTACACCATTGGATGGCTCCACCAAGGAAGTGATATTTGCGTCAGCCAACAATGTCGACTGTTGTATGACATCAAGCCCTTCAAAGACGAGGTATTGTGTGATGTTGCTCCTGTCGAAGTTTGTGATGTTATTTTGGGCCAACCTTATTTATGGAAATGTCATGTTGTATATGAGTCTAGGACTCATAGTGTTATTATTACTTTGAACAGGAAATTGTACAGGATACCCGAGGCAGTCCCACCTAGTGTTATTTCCTTGATCTTTGCTAATAAATGCAGGAAGGTCATCTTTCAGACAGGGAAGTTTTTCTTCTTCATGATTCTCTCTTAGAATAAGAGAAAGATCACAACCACATATAGGGTCTCTGTGACCAACCTCTCCACATAGCAGAAGCAAGTAGATAAGGCCGTGGAAGAATACTCAGATATCTTCTCCTCACCTACCGGGGTACCTCTGCACTGCCAAGTCAAGCACCCCATCGATATGACCCCTAGTGCATCACTGCCCAATGGGCTAGTCTATCATCGCTCTTTGTTAGAGAATGAATAGATCAAGCGATAGATCCAAGAACTACTCCACAAGGGGAACATCCATCCCAACTCATCACCTTGTGGGAGCCCAATCGTGCTTGTACAAAAGAAAGATGGAACCTGACGACTCTGCATTGATTATCGGGATTTGAATAAAATCACAGTCAGAAGCTGGTACCCAATTCTCCAAATCGACGACCTCCTTGATCAACTCACGGGGGCCAAATACTTCAGTAATATTGATCTGAAGTCTGGCTACCACCAGGTCCCAATAGAATAGACAGATGTATGAAAAACTGCCTTCAAGTCAAAGGAAGGCCTTTTTGAATGGTTGGTCATGCCCTTTGGTGAGACAAATGCTCCAACCACTTTCATGAGGATGATGGATGATATCCTACGACTATTCACCAATATTTTTGTAGTGGTTTATCTGGATGACATCCTCATTTAAAACAAGACTTGGGCCAAACATTTGCAACATATTTAGCAGGTTTTGTACACCCTGCAGCAGCAAAATCTATATGCCAACTTGGAAAAATGCTCCTGCGGCATGGACAAGGTCCATTACTTGGGCTACATAGTTGATCATCGAGGCGTACATGTAGAGCCAACCAAGATCCAAGTCATCCGTGACTAACCAGCCCCAACAACACTCACTGAGCTTCGAAGCTTCTTGGGCCTTGCCAATTTCTACCACAGGTTCATGTTGGGATTCTCCCATATTGCATGGGCCCTTAGCCAAATAACCAGGGGTGGTGGTAAGGTGAAATTTGCATGGGTCCGGTCCCAACAACAAGTGTTCGACGATTTGAAGCAGCGCTTGTGCTCAACTGCAGTACTTTCACTACCATAACTGCAACATCCCTTTTAGATCGACAGATGCTTCAGACTATGTGGTGGGTGTCATTCTCACTCAGCATGGCCACCCCGTGGCCTATCATAGTGAGACACTATCAAATTTTGTCTGTAAGTACCCTACTTACAACAAAGAAATGTACTCCACTGTGAAAGCCTATCACCAGTGGAGACATTACATTCTTTGGAATGAGATAATCATCCACACTAATCATAAGCCATTGTAGTTCATGCAGACACAAGGAAAATTGCAAAATGATCGCCATTAAAGGTGGTCCACATACTTGCAGCAATTCCACCTCAACATCAAGTATAAAACATGATACACCAACGTCATCTCTGATTGCCTCAACAGACCACCAATCGCGACACTCACCACAGTGCTAGAATCCTACAACTATGAGACCTCTGGATAGCCCCAACTCTATGAGACAGACCCAGACTTCGCCACCACCTACCAAATGTTGGGTGCACACACAGTTGTCAATAATTTTTATCTTCATGATGGGTTGTTGTGTCGTCTGGGCCATATTTGTGTTCCATTAGGTGAGTGAGCGAAGTTGATCTGGGAATCCCACTAAAGTTAGGTGGTAGGACACTTCGTCATCGAAAAGACAGTGGTGATGCTACAGAAACATTTCTACTAGCCAAAAATTCGACAAGAGGTCAACAAGTATATCAGGTCCTGCACTACCTCCTCTATTGCCAAACTGACCACTAAGAAATAGGGCATGTACACCCCTCTTCCTACTCCTGACAAGCCATGGGAATCCATCTCAATGGACTACATGTCAGGCCTCCCATCCACCAAGTGAGGAAATGACTATGTTTTTGTGGTTGTTGATCATTTTTCTAAGATGGTGATTCTGGTTGCCTGCAAGAAGAACATCACAACAGAGGCAGTTGTCAAGATCTTCTTTGAACAATTCTGGGTACATTTTGGAATCCCACAAACCATTGTCTCATATCGGGAAAATCGATTTCTCAGCACATTCTGATCAAGCCTCTGGTCACTGCTGGACACCAAGCTCACCAAATCCATGGACTTGCACCCCCAGACAGATGAACAAACCGAGGTCATCAATTAAATGATTGTGCATATCTTTCTCATGTATAATTCAAAGCACCCTCACACATGGGATGAGAGTCTTCCCTATGTCCAACATAACTACAACCGAGCCCTGCATATCTCAACCGACCACATCCCCTTTCAGGTGGGGTTGGGATTCCAGCCATTGGGTCCCATAAATGTTGCACTTCCCCTTGCAGACACCTTGACCAACTCATCTACTGCTCTAACTAAAGCTGAAAAAGCCACCCGATTCATTGAGAAGATCCAACACATCTGCCAATAGGTTCAAGATATCCTACAGAAGTCCAATGACAAATGCAATCAGTGCCATGATCAACATCGAGTGCCACCTAAGTTTCAGGTGGGCGACAAAGTTTGGTTGCACTTGCATAAAGAACGTCTTATAGGACCCCATTAGAATCTTTTCCCACTCCATTATGGGTTGTACACCATCACCAAGGCCATGGGGGATAATTATTTTGAGCTAAACATTCCTCCTTTCCTTGGCCTGCACCTAATTTTCAACGTAGATCTCCTTCGCCCTTATTTCCCACCATTATTGGACACCTCAGACGTAGCAGAGCAGCTGAAACCAAAAGAGCTCAACCTCGATTGCATACAATAGCCATCCAGTGATTAGATTTTGGAAACACATATCAAGGGAACTTGACAGCAAAGGATCCAACTTTATCGAGTCGTTAAAGCAGGGCAACTCCTGCACCAAGGCAAGTGGCTCACCCAAGGCCAAATTCAGAATAAATTTCCTCATCTAATGGGGGAATTCAATGAAATGGAGACCATTTCTTCCTAAGGAGGGAGGATTCATCTAGGTGGATATCGATGTCCACCCACCTCTTCTAACTGGCTCAAAACAAAATTCTGACAATTTTGGCAATTTACTATTTTTAGTAGTTTTAACTTTCGGAGACATTTTGAGGGCCTAAATGAAGGTTTTTTTGGGATATAACTTCTCAATGATATCCAAAGAAATAATTTATCCCCCAAAATTAATCTCCTCGACGATACCTTTCCAACAGGCTATCATATGCCTAAAACGGAGATCGTATGCAAAAGTCATGACCCCGAGAAGTTGATGTACTAACTTACCCAAATGGGGCACACATGAATTTTGGCGCTTCATATCCTAGGGTTAGGTTTTTGGATGTCTAAGGTTTTTGGCATTCCTGTTTATTGTAAAATTGCCTTCAAAGCCTCATTATAATCATCTTCTTGCGAATGAGCACAGACATCACATCTTTTCTCAGAGATAAGCCGCCACCATTCCAGCAAGCTTGATTCCGTTGCATTTTATAGTTTCAACTTATTTCCTTGTTGAATAGAAAACTAGTTTTACTGTATCTATGTTATTTTGTGTTAAGTACCTGTTAATAATCTGTAGTCATTTATCTCTACTCATAAAATTCGGATCACAGGGTGCCTAAAATATTGCACCTTCAACATCTTCCGCTTTGGCCCATATTTTAAATTGAACATCGAAATGGTGTCTTCTTTTAAAACGATATTTTTTACTGCCTCCCATATATCAAGGCCCATCACCTCTGACTTTCACCGCCTCATTAGATCGAAAAAACTATCAGTGGTTGGCCCTGTTGTTCCTGATTTTATACTTTAAGGCTCTAAAGTATACTATCAAGGCATCTGAAAAGATAGAAGAAAAGAGGACAACAAAGACAACTATTTAAAAGATGAGGATTAAAATTGGTTTCTCAACTATCTATGTAGGAATTCCCAGTTTTCCTGAATGTTGATATCTCTCTCAATTGCTGCCCATGAACGTTCTAACTCAACCCGGTTATTTATTGTTTGCAAGATGGTGTTGAATAAATTTAGGGCAATGTTGGTTTGATCCGAAAGACCCAGTTCGACATTGGGTTTCCTTGTAACTGGTACTGTCATGAAGGATAAAATATAAGGGAGATATAGATATGTATTTTCTTTTTAGGCTTAGTTATCTCTAATTTACAATGTAAAGAGAACGATTCTAAAACATGAATTAATGAGGTGAGTGAATCAAATGCCTTTTCTTGTATCTGAGTTAAAACTTAAAGAAAGGAAAACATGCATGATAAGAGGAAAAACATATAACTACTAACAAGGTGAGGCATCAATTTAAGAGGAATCTCACGTTGTAATAAGAGACTATGAAGAAAAGAAAATACTAATGAAGCATATGATATTGTAATCTAAACATTTGCAGATCTTGTATCAGTTGATAACCGATGCAGAGGAAAAACTGTAAATGATCTAAATAACAAGGATAATTTATTTCCACAGTAGAGGTTGTACTAAATTGTAGTCAAGCATTCATTAATAAAACACATGAAAAAACAATGAAAAGACAGGGGAACACATAACTCAGACTTGACAAAATCTGGAATCTTCAATCAACTTTTCTATTAATTTAGATTTTCTTTAGATGTCTTCGTCACAATGCCTTTTTTTGAGAAGGAAAAAAGCCTTTTTTCATTCTTCTCTCCTTTTATTTATACAAGATCATCGCTACTTTATAGTTAGAGATCTCCTATTTTTTAGGGAAAAAGAAAGAAAAATAGTTACAAAACTACAACCTTAATCGTTGCATGATTAACAATTCATTGGTCTATCATTTCAAAGTATAATATTTCGAACGATGCTTCATTTCTTAGTTGAAGTCTCTCCCTCTTTTGAAGCTATACATTCAACACACTTCTCTAAAAAATGAACAAAAATTATGGGTGGTGTCGGGATATCTTTAGTTTCAAAAAGATAAAAATTTATTTGTACCTTTGGAAACTGGTCTTCAAAACCTTTATCAACAGACCTAATCATTTGCAACTTTAAATTAGGTTGTACCATCCATATGTCTATCTGATTGGTATTGATTTCACTCAACTGTGAAATTCTGCCTGAACCTCCTGTAAGCTCTCTTTGTAGTCCAATTGTTGTTTCACAATGTTTATCTGCCCTAGTAGTATAGAGAAGTCATTTCTTTCAAATCCTAATTCTTTCTTATCCAAAGAATCAAAGATTCCCTCACAGTCATCCTTGATTTATTTGACTGTCTTCTTGTTTTCGACTATGTTTTTTTCCCATGCCTTGAGCATAATGTCTTCTCTTATCTGTTCTGCGATAGAAAGTTTTAAATATTTCGACATCTCCCTACTCCCTGAACATGCGACTTCTTTCTTAAAGGTATTCCTTGCTGCTTTAGCCTCTTTTTCTAGTAAAATAATGATATCAAAGGATTTTCTTACCTCTTGAAAATAATGTTGGATGATCTCTATTTTGGAGATCAATTGTTGTTGTTCAACTTCTATCTTTGTATGGGTTTCTAACTAGAGGTTTTGAAAAGCCTTTAAGTCCATGAACTAACCTTCTGTCAAGCTCAATTTAGCATGTAACTATTTAACAAGCTCCCTTTGCTGAGTAACCTGTACCTGACTTGCTTGTACCCTCTAGTTCATTTCATCTAGGCTACTTTTGAGTGACTGGATTTATTTCCTTTCAACAGCTCTGACCTGCTCCAGACTTTTATTCACCTCTTCTCTAATGTTTTTCTCATCATTCTTTAACTGATCCTGTAATTGAGCTATCATGTGGTTACTCTTCTTTATCATTGTTCTCATGTTCTCCACAGTAAAAATGTTTGTTGTTGCCATGGATCCCATGGATCCTGCTACCTCTGTAGAGAAATCCTTCTCTTCCAGTTTCTATCCATCTATCAAGACCCTATGCTTCTTCACCAATCCCACTTCTCTCATATGCATTTCTTGCCTTACAATGGCCTTCCTCTTCTTGCTGAAAAAATAATCAGAAGGAGGGCTCTCATCTCTGGAAATAGGGGTGAGGTCACCAACATATATATCTCCCATCTGTGGGAGTCCAAAGGTGGATTGTAAAGGAGTTAAGGAAGTTATGGGACTTCCTAGCTCTGTAGACCTTGTTCCTCCCATAGCCTCAGGTATAATGAGATCAACAGCAGGTGATGAAGGAGGAGTCAACTTACTTGACTTGGGAGGTGTCCTAAGCCTCCTTTCTGCTTCTGTCTCTGGATTTTCCATCTGTAAGGCCTCTTCATTTTGTGAAGAGCCTTCAGTCTCCTGAGGAAATTCTTCAAGATTGGATTTATCTTGCGCTTCTTGTCTGAAACCTGGAAGAGTATATTCTTGTTCCCAAGCAAGGGTAATTTATTCTCCTTGCTTTGGGAAGGCTGCTCCATCTATGCTTCTGGAAGGTCTAAAAACTATCTTGCAAGTCAGACGACAGTGTCTGTACTCTTTGTAATACTTCCTCATAAGGCCTAGTCCCTTTGAACAAATCATCATAAGGGGACTTCTCATGTTCATAGGCCTTCATATTAAAATGGGCCATGTGTTTTCCCACTAGATGGTAAGGAT
Organism: Picea engelmannii; assembly: GCA_009831015.1. Taxonomy (NCBI): domain Eukaryota; kingdom Viridiplantae; phylum Streptophyta; class Pinopsida; order Pinales; family Pinaceae; genus Picea; species Picea engelmannii. Next base: position 3,488 of record WSFP011489764.1, on the reverse strand, counting down.
CGTACTTCCTATGCTCAAGGTTTACTAAATTAACCTCCTCTAGCACTGCCACTTCAACTTTGGAATGATCTAAGTTGAGTAGTGAAAATTTCCCAATTTTAATGGGAAAAACTGGCCAAAATTTCTTTTGAGCCACTTTTAGTTCTATAGAAATTCCACCTTCTACTATTTGATGAGCCACCTCCCTGCACACTAGTCTGTCAGGGAGGAATTTCGGGAGGGCATGTGGGGGGATTGAACACCCAAAAACTCTAGTGTATGAAAAATTCTCCTATATGAACCAGTCAACAACTGCCCTGAGGTTTCCTGTGACCGACTCTGAAATGTGGGGATGCGCACAACCGTACAACATATGATGTAATGGTATCACCACAAAATGACAAATTACATAGAACGAATCCTTGGTGTTTTCTTCCCAAATTTTATAATGATATTCATGAATTGGCTCCAGGTAAGTCGGATTCCAACTCCAATTCATCAAAAGGAAAGGATTCGAGAAGCATATAGCATCCATGATGTATGCCAACACATAAAATACTACTGGTCGGCCTTTTGATTTTGCAGTCTGATAGTATATGACCTCCTTTGCCATGTTATTGGATAAAATCTTATCCCAATTGAAGTTGTAACCTTATGTTGCCTCATGCAAAAGAGGTACCGATTCTGTAGGGAAATGGGTGGGACTTTTCTTACCAAAAATTCTACATAACATCATCACCACATAAATCATATACTCATTCAATGAGGTTGTGGCATAAATAGCATGGGTTTCAGCCCTAAACTTTCCCTCATTTCTCCACCAATCTTTGATTATGTCAGGATAGGTTTGGTCTGCCTCAAAACATTCTTTTCTTTGAAAATTACACAAAAAATCTTGATTATAAACATACTTGGTATTGGGGGATAATTTATACATTACTTGTACATGTTCCAGTCTGAAAGAGCCAGTGACGACCCCTCGTCTATCTAGAATGCTCCTTGTCTGTACGTCAGTTCGCTTTAAGGCCCAACTGATCATGTCATCATAATCCGTAAGTCGGGGCCATGTAGATATTTTGTGGGGCTCAGACTCCACTATATCTCGAAGCTTGTTGTCGGCATCATGAGGGAAATTTTTAATTTCATAATCCAGTGTCTCAAAAATCTGCCTCTAGGATTTTATGGAATTGATGGCATGCGGTATTGTATCAGATATAATGTCTCCGTCTGGACTCGAGCTTTCTGCAATCTCTTTGTTTTTCTTGGGTGCCTTCTTAGGTTCCATGATACCTGTGCTGTATCAGAGACCCATATACAAAGAAATATGTATAAAACTAGGTAAACATGACTTGTTGCAGATGTAAGGGATAACTATGAAGTTCGAAATATAAGACTTTATTAACCTTCAATTTCGCATTAAAACGAGTTTACAAACACAAACGACGAAAAATTAATGCTTTTTAATGGAAAAATATGCTTGGAGATAGGCTTTCATGTTGAAAAATATCTTCATTTATTCGTTATTAATACTGCCATATATCGGTGATTTCGAAATTGAAGTTTCAAAAATCACTACCTTCTTCAAATTTCGAAATGCGAAAGGCAGTTTAATTATCACTTATCCTGTTTTAAAAAACGAATTAACTTGAAACTTAAACCTTGTTTAGAGAAAACACAATTTCGCGTTTCGGAACTTTGGGGATCCTGTTGTCAAGGGATAAGCCACAAGCAATCCCCATATCATGAAATCATGATGCGATTAGTGAGGCGCTAAGACACATATTAGGGATTTATTTTTTTGGAAAAATGAGGGTCGGGAGTCTGAGGGTTGAGAGTTTGAGAGTGCTTTAGTGGTAAGAAAAAGATGATTTGCGAAAGATTAAGGGAAAGATAATATGTTTAGGAACTTAAATAATCATGGGTTTAAAGAGTGTTTTTGGAAAACGACAGGAAGGTAACCTTTATTTATCCCCCCTTTTTACTTTTTAAATATGTTAAACCTTTCGGGACTTTGGCATCGGGAAAATAAGATAGTCAAAAATCATACTTCGAGAAAAGACAAATCTCAAAAACCCAAAAAGGAACGGAAAGCTCAGATCTCCCTTTTGATTAAGGGTGGCTCCATGACTTAGGAAAATATGAAGCTTTAGTTTTCAAGGATGGAAAAAAATTAAACTTTGTGTCAACAATAGGCTCCATCTGGGGATCTCGTCTCCTTATGGGACGAGAAGAACTTGCAAACCAAGTACCTTCATTCCGTAATGGAGTCAATGATTCAGCTCTGTGAAATAGATTTTGGAGAAAAACCAAACAAGAGTAGGGTCTCAACATTAACCTTGAAAATATCTTCAAAACAAAAATTCTGACTATCTCGAGTGGGTTTTCAATAAACCTCTTCTCCTGAATCTGAGCTCAAAACTGTGTAAGATAATCAAAACCAAAATAATCATCTTATCAAGTTTCAGGTGATTCTGTTTGCATCAAGGTAAGTATTTGTGTTGTGTTCGGTAAGGATATCTCCGAAATCTATGATAAAATTTAGCCGAAAGGAAGAGAGATTACCAGAACATCTTGTAATTCGTGTATGAGAGATTTTATCATATACGAGGATATTGCTTCACTGTTAGCGAGTCTGTTCAGTACCCCGGTGAAGTTATCTGACTTCCCATATTGAATTTCCTTTAACCACTTCATTACTTTCAAGCATTTAAATGTTGAGATGAGGGCAATCAATATAATGAATTTCCTTCATCTCTTTGAACCAGATGGGGGCAATCAATATTGAATTTCCTTTCACCATATGTATGTATTTATTCTTTTATATTTTTGAAGTGGGGGCAATCAATGAGTATACAATATACTCAGGAAGATATCTGTTTGAAAAATAATCAAAGTTTGTCAAATCATTTAAATACCTCTAGGTCAATCTTCTCCTTTGCCTTCAAAAATCATGGGCTTCAAAGAACTCCTTACGGGAAACTTTTGACCTTTAGTCCAGGGAACTTCCTTGAGAAAAACTAATCAATTATTCTTGTTCGGATAACTAGTAAGTTTAGGATTAACCTAGACATGTTTGTGATCCAGCTAAAGTCAAAGAACTTAAAAAACACAACCCACTCTCTTTCTTGAAAGTTTGTTTGAGAGTTTTCAAGGCCAGAGCGAGACCCCTCTATTGTCGGGAAAATTTAAGATTGGACCCCCATGGTTAAGTGGGGAAAGTCTTTACTGTGGTCAAGGGGAGGGTAAAGGGATTTATTAGAAAAATTTCGTACATGTGACTGTTCTCAGAGACTTTCTTAATTAGCTTTTTATAACTTTTTCTTATTCTTTGGTTTCTTTATTTATTTATTTATTTTTAATTTCTACAAGAATGAAATCATTCGTACTTCTTAAGGCTTTTATATCGAATTTTGAAATGAGATTTCATAACTTTATTAGCTCTTATATTACCAGTCCAGAGATTACTCGTTCATTACCTTTGTCTTTGTGAGACACTTTAATAAAAATAC